>QMIH01001908.1:0-11770 GCA_003987875.1 Clarias batrachus
TTTTCGGTTTCCGCTTACTCCCGTGTTTGATTTCCAGAGTTGAGTAAACTATTTTTGTTGAACCCCGTGTTTTGTTTTCTCCTGATTTTACAAATAAATCACCCTGCTGGGCCACATCAGTGACTTCTGTGTGTGAGTTCCGTTGGATCGTGACACCTTGTGCAAATAAAATCTGTTGAGCTCAAAATGATGTAACAGTACTTGTAAAAGTTCCTAAAACCCTTCCACATACTGGTTATTAACAGCAATGAAAAGAAGAGTTGGTTCAATTAGCTAGATTGTTGATGTGGGGAAATCTGAGGATCCAGGTTCAAATCCTGCTGTTCGTGGTCGCCTGTCCCAAGCCTGGGTAAAAGAACTTGAATGGGACGTGTCAGGAAGGTCATTGGGTGTAAAGCCTGTGCAAAGTTGTGTGTGGGTTGGATAGTCTGCTGTGGTGATGCCTTAATCTCTAAGTGGCCAGAAGCATGCTACTGCTGCAGTAAGAATGTATTCATAGCATACAATATTACTTGTGTATTTGTAACACAGTAAAAAATTGCTGTAAGGTTTTAAAGTTGTTCCACTTTAGTAAACAAAAGTATACTTTATACGCTTAAAACTGTGCTTTTGTACAATTTAATTACAACTTACATACACTTAGTACAAAATTAGTTGTTCCAAAATAGCAAACTAATCATTAGTCTTGAGCAAGTCCACTTAAGCATGCTTTGGCATGCTAGCATTTAGTACAGTATACTTAGCATACTGGGGCATCCTCTCACAATCCATAGAGCTGGCTGTACAGAATGATCCAGAAACAATAGATCTAGGATGTAACAGCAATAATAACAGCAGTATTATTAAAACACCAATAACAGGAGAGGAGCATCTCCCAGACTTTTCATCATTTTAAAGGGTGGTATTTGGTTGTTTTGCAGGCAGTTGTGAATGGCAAAGGGCTTTTCTAGAACATATTTGTTGACTATCCAGGGAGTATGCATGCTACAAGAGTTCTATGGCAGTCACTTTTGTGGAACGTCCTGAGTGACGGCAGTGATGTCCATATATGGGTGTGATGTTGGACATTACCTGATCGGTGACCTAGATCACCTCATGCAGAAGTGGCAAATGAAGCCCTTGTGAAAACTGAGAACAACACACACTGAGTAGTGCACGATCCGTTGTGGATGTATTTTGGGAGACTAAAAGGATGATGTAGGTATCTTCTAAAAAGACATGACTGCAAGCTGAAGCTGAGCAAAAACTGGTGGTGACTTAGTGTGTGCTTCATAATATTTGTGTGCAATATGGTGACATTTTCCCTGAACAGCACCCAGTCTGCATGAAAACAAGCAGCCTTTTGGTCAGGCATAACCTGAGCATGGTACTGTAAGTGATTACTTTAAGAGAGGGGACAGATGACCTTTTTCTTTCATAAAGCACCACTGTTGCAGTTTGATAGATCTGTCCTGTTTAATGACATGTTCTGTGATAAGTTGTTTAAATATATTGATTTTCAAATACGAAAAACTAACTCTGGAAATGCCTCGGTGGAAAAGGCGATTCTAGAGAGTCACAGTTGCTACCAGGGACATCCCTTCTCACCTTTCATGTTTCCCCAGATATACTGTATCGTATCCTGTCTGTTAAATTTTCTTTGCTTTGATCTTCCTCTTCTCCCACAGTTCAGTTTTCTAGTGTCAACAACTGAGTATAACATGGTGATGTGAGCCATTCCTAATGGTTCTGTAACATTGTACACTAATGTCCCTAACTCTTTAAATGTATCCTTAAGACATCTGGGCAACATTCCTTGTGGTAAAATCTGCTTTACCATCCTCTAGGAATAATAACAGTTATCTTATTCCAACAATAAGTCATCTGTGTCCTACTATATATGTCACTTCCCACTGGTGCGATCTCCACAGTAATGTTAAATAGAATAAATACTTCTTCACCAGTAAAATTAAGGTGGTATCATTTAATATTCTGCATAATATTTACTTCCTTCAAATTTTCAATGTGACATCAATGTTTCATGTTTGTTTGTTTGTTTGTTGTCTGCTCACACTGAAACTGCGCCTCATTTTTTTGGCACTGTCACAAAAAAATAGCCGACAAACTTTACTCTGCTTTAATCTTTAATGTGCACTTTTACATATTAAATGAAAACATGCCTGTGTCAATAATTTAAAAAATACACTATAGAGTACAACGTTTTTATAGGTGGTATTTTCATTAATAACGATTATCCTAAAATAAGAACAATTGTTATTTTTTGCTATTAGATTGCATTAACAGTAAGTCTATGTGTCAGGTACATTTCATCTACACTGGACTACTATACATGACTGCTGTAAACTCTGCATTCCACCAGATGTCGCTGTTTAATGATTCGGGTGACATATTTGATACAACACAAAGTGGAAGAGATGTCACACGCTTCATGTGGCTTCATCTGCCATCACTGCTTCAGACCTGTGAACCGAGTGAATATTCTCCTTCAAAAAATTTTTTTCCCAATTTTTAGAGGATCTATAATCAAGAATTGTTGATTTACCTAAAGCTGAAAATTGTTATAAAGTGATTTAAAACCCTTTAGAAATTCACCAGTCTACAGTTGGCAAGTTGAGAAAAAGAGCACAAAGAAGACTCATCAATGAGGTTTTGAGTGCATCATCGGAACTGGCTAACATCTGTGTTCATGTGTCTACAATATGTACAACATTGAACAAGTAGGGTGATAATGGCAGGACACCACAAAGGAAGCCGCTGCTCATTTAAAAGGACATTGCTGCATTTCTGAAGTTTGTGAAAGAGCACTCATCATCATCATCATCCCAACTGTAAAGAATGGTGGAGGAAATATCATGATTTGGACCTGCTTTGCTGTATTAGGGCGTGGCCAGCTTGCAGTCACTGAGGGAAAGATGAATTCCCTAGTATAAAAAAAATTCTTCAGGATAATGTGAAAATGTACATTAACTAAAACTCTGTGGAAGTCGGTGATGCAACAGGACAATGAGCCAAAATACCAGTCCATGTCCACAACAGAATGGCTTCAGAAAAACAAAATCCGCCTGTCACAGCTCAGACCTCAACCAATAGAAATGATGTGTAATGACTTGAAGAGATTCAGGCACATGAGATGTCCAAAGAGTATGACCGAGCTAAAGCAGTTCTGCGAGGAGGTCCATGTATCAACATTTCTTGATCATAGATCCTCTGAAAGCTCTTGTTGGTGAGGCATGGCTCACATTAGTGTATTCTTCTTGTGGAGCACAAACTTAGAAGGTTTGAGTGGTTTTTTATCAGTCAGAGTAGCTCTAGTCCACAACCTCCAAACTCATTCTCTTAACAAGACTCCAGCACAGTATGTAAAACCTGACTCCAAGTAGCTTTTTGAGGTCATTAAGTTAAAGATTCACACACTTTCCTCTAGGATTATGAAGTTTTTAGGGTTGTTCTTCATAAAGATATAAAATATCAGAATTATTTTGTGTTATTATTTTAGACACATTATATTTGTCAATACTCTTGAGATCAGATCATATTTTATGACAGCCATACAATTCTAAACGGTTCACATACCTTTTCTTGCCACTGTATTTCTTCCAACTACAGATCACCACAAACATCTGTTTCATATATATATTAATGATATAAAAGATTATGTAGACACTTTACTTTGGGTAACTGAAGAATAGGAAGCATGTGGATCCACCTATTCATCGTGTCTCTTGATTCGCCTGGTTTTCATTTTAGAAAACTGTAGTGCAGCTTAATGCACAGAATGAGATTCAGTAGCCTGCAGGAACAAAGAAGATAGATAAATAAATAAATAAATAAATAATAAATCAATTTCTATACAGGTTTTGTTGAGCTGGAGTGGTGATTAATAGAGAACAGTTATCAGAGAACCTTGGACATATTTTTCTTTGACGATATTTTTATAATAAAATATTTATTATATTAATCATTGTTGTAGTTATTGGAGTTTTTTTTAATTCAAGTAACCAAACTCCAATAACTACAACAATGATTAATATAATAAATATTTTATTATCAAACCACAATTCAACAGTAAGCAGTCTACAAATATCATCAATGTGATATTAACTGAATATTTTGAGAGGAGGTAGTGATAAAAAGCTCTTTAACTAATTTAAACAGAAAATTAATACTTCTATTTAAATAATGAGCCAAATAGTTAGTAAAGGGCATTTAAAAAAAAAAAAAAGTTTTATAAAAGTAGTTTTTTTTTTTAATCAAATTTGTAAGGTAATTAAAAAACAACTCATTAAATAATTGACAAATTTCTAACTTCACAGACCATAAGCTTTAAGCCTCCTCACTTCAATCCAAGAAGATCTAGCATGTATATTTCCTCTGATATAAGTAAAGGAATCACAGGAGTGCCTTTGGCTTTGAAGTTTAAGCTCGTTACATTCTCTGTTTCTTTGAGACACACATGCAGAGCGGAGGGGAGGCTTCAGTGAGTGGCTCAAGCCACACCCCTTCAAAACTCTCTCTCTCTCTCTGATATCACAGGCAGCAACTCAACCATTTCACCCCGCCTTCCAATTTCTCCAGGAAATCTATCTCATTCTCAAACAGGAAGCCTGCAGCCTGTTCCATGGAGCTCAGTGCTCTATATATAAATGATATGATAACAAAAAGCTAGTAAACAGACTAATAGATTTACAATGTGTAAGCATATAATAGAGACTTTTTGTGTGCTAAAACTTCCCTCTCATGCTTAAACTGGTGAGAGCTTCATCAGACAGATTAACTAGGGGACCTAAATTGAATTTAAACTAATTATGCTGAAAAGGAGTCTGGAAACTTTGCAGGTAATCTGTGATTAACTTTGCGACAGAGGCTGGCAGGAGCATGCTTTATTGTGCTAAATAATCGGAGAGATTTTGAAATAACTCAGCCATTGAGGACACATGACCCAGTGTAGTCTTAGTGTCGGTCTTAAGCCCGATTATATGAAGAGGGTTGAGTCAGGAAGGACAACCGGCATAAAACATGCGCCAAATCAATATGTTGACCATAAAAAAGGTTCCCATACCTGATGGGTCGAGCCAAGGCTTAACAACAACCAGCATTGATCAGCAGGATATCTGTGGAAATTGGGCTACTGTTCAATTCAATTCAATTTAATTCAATTCAATTTCCTTTGTATAGCACTTTTAACAGTTGTCATTGCCGCAAAGCAGCTTTACACAGCCTTTCCAAAGAAACAATGGAAGTTTATATGAAATGTGAATGTGTATGAATCAAAACGATCAGATTGTCCCTGATGAACAAGCCGAGGCCGACAGTAACAAGGAAACACTCCCTGAGATGGCGATATGAATTAAACCTTGAGAGGAACCAGACTCAACAGGGAACCCATCCTGATTTGGGTGAACGGATAACAGTGATTGATCTGCAGTCATACTGTGTGTTAGGCGGCTGGCAGTTCAATATAACAGTTGATGTCTTCAACAGTCTTCACCTCTCCAGTCTCAGTGAGTCTGTGCCAATGATTTGTGGTCATTTTTTTGATCATCACAAATTCATGATCTGTGACTCAGATTCATGTTTTTGTCTGACAGCGGACAAACGTAATGCTGTTTGTAACCCAGCCACCTCAATGTTTGATATTGATTGAGTGACTACAGACTTCCTGTCAGCTCAGACCAGTGTGGTTTCTCACTCTCTCTTATCTTTATGGTGTTACAGGCTGCAGATTTAAACTTGAGAGACTGATAAGAGATCAGAAGCTACAGTTAAAGTCACAGACGTCACACTTTCCCATTGACCTGTATCTGCATGAGTTTATACATGTGATTATGCTCAGATGATTAGATAACTACATAAACTAGTGAATGGTGTCATCTCCAGCAGCGGAGAAGTATGTTCCTTTACCATGTTATTATTTAACATAATAATTATTTATCTTAATAATGAAATAAAGTAATTTAGTCACAATATTCTGCCGTATTTCTTAATATAATTTATTTGCAATAAAAAAAAAAATCGAAACTGTATTACGTTCATTTGTGTTGGTGTATGCGGGACGCCGGACAAACCAGTGTCTATGTAGGCACGTGCATTTTTGAATTTTGTCAAATCATCCTTGGGGCGCAGCACTGTGCGTCCCAAACCCTCCCACTTTTGTTCTTAGTGAATCAATATTGTTTTTAAATATTTGGGCTCATGTGATTGAACCATTCTCAACGCATGATAAGTTTAATTTTAATTTGTTTGCGCCTCCCCAAACTTTTTTTGCACCAGCCGCCACTGGTCATCTCTGTAAACATTATGTAGTGCAGTGTGAGCCCATCAACTGTGACAATGGGGATTTAGATTTTCAGATGAAATCATCATTTAAAATCTGCATTTTGCATTTCCTTGGATTTGTGTAATATACATTTTTGTGGGACAAATATGCTCAATATAAAAAGCCTGAAAGGGGGCAATACTACTTTTCAGACAATTGTAAATGGCAAAAAATGTACTATGAAAAATAATGAGATTATATTAACTTAGGCTCAAAATCAGGCCAGTCCATTCATTAGATTGTTTTACTGGCAGTAGATTCTGTTTTAGTCGTTTTAGTACTAAAAAAAGTAAGGGCCATTGGTGGCTCGGTGGGAGGGTTCTCATCTACCGTGCAGAAGGCCCATGTTTGATTCCCAGCCAATGCCCGAACCTCAGAAACTGAATACAGTGCTGGTCCCAAGACCAGATAAAATGGGAGGGTGGCATCTGACATAAAACTTGTGCCAAGTTGTTATGTGACATACTTTCTTTACATACGCTTTATTTCTTAGAGAATTTTCATTAAAGGAAAATAAATATGTAAAGCAAGTTAGACCAGTGAGATCAAATACAGAAGCAAAATACATAAAGTGTATTAATACAGAGATTAATATAGTGTTTTAGTCTTGGTACAAAACAGAAGGAGGTACATTGGTATATGTTAAAGAGCTTTTTTCCTTTCACTTTGACCCCAGGTTAAGCCCTGACATACTGTACTGGCCAACTCTCTACAAGAGTATGCGTTTAATGATCCTGGAGGATTCTGGGCAACTGAATTCTCCCACATGCCTCTCTCACTGTGCACCTGTGTCTCCCTCTGCTGGCAGCCAGTGGTATAGCGTAGCCTCTTATAACATTAGCTCTCATAATGAGCTAAAGAATTTCCTGCTGAGGGTTTGTTAGAGCAGGTAACAAGAACAAGACCTGTATTTGACTGGATGATTAACTGCTTAAGTGTGAAGAGCTTCAGGTCTGCGCTGGAAAGAGCCAGAGAGTCACCTGGCATGGGCAAGAGTATAAAGCACCTCATCACCCATGCCCTTTACTTCACATCAAATAGTAGTGTAGTGGTTAGCACCGTCACTTTGCACTGCCAAGGGCTGTTTTACATGCACACACGTGGTCACAGTGTTCTAGTAAACAGTACACGTGTGCATGGATGTTGATTATGCCAGTGAGAGACGAGCACGTAGAATGAGCAGGGGAAACGATTAACCACAATTCCACAGAGCAAGAGAGAGAGAACCGTTCGCTCAGTTGTGATCATGTGGCACTCAGGGTCAAAACAGGAAGCACATGCGTGATACATGATACTCGGTACTCGTAAACCAAGACTTGTTCGTTTTACAAGTCAAAAATGTATTAAAAATCTTTGCTCAACTTGTAGAAAAATCACAATCAGAGGTTCCACTGTTTTCACACAAAATTAAAAACATTACCAAACACACACAGATATATAGATTAGACAGCTTGTAGCAGCAAATGAGACATCAAAATGCAACAGGCATACAAAGCCACAAAGAGCTCTATGATACCTTAAATGAAGGCAATGTTTAAATTATTTTATGAGGCCCATGTGTCACAGCCCAAACAGTTCACTTAAACTGTTCACCTTATCAACCAGGCCCATTATGTATTATCATAGAACTTATTCATTCTAAATAAAACTTTTCGGGGAGATATAAAGGACCCCTCAGCTTGTAAAAATGACAGGACAATACCTCCAATAATTATTTGTGGAAGTGTAAAAGTCCTTTATTCACTAACACAGAAAAAGGCGTGTTTAAACAGTACTGCTACTAGATGGCCACTAGATGGGCTCAGAGACATAATTACGTTCATTACTTTTTTTTTTTCTTTTTTAAGTGATACGCAATTATTGGTACAGACTTACAGTAGAACACAATCCTCCACTACAGGCACAGAACACTACACATTATCAGAGAGAGAATCACGCTCCTCATGAGTGGAAAACATTAAAAAAAATTGGGGGACACTGTATCTTGAAAGAGCTCTTGCCATTCATGGCATTCATGGAATTTTAGTCAAGTCAAGTCAAGTAGGCTTTTATTGTCATTTCAACCATATAGAGTTCAGTGCAGAGTGAAACGAAACAACGTTCCTCCAGGACCAAGGTGCTACATACATAAAACGACATAAATGAACAACATAGATTTTTTTTTTTTTTAAGTTTACCTAAAACTATCAATGTCTATACAAAAAAGAGACAACAATAGACAAGAAAGTGCATGTGCAAATGTGCAAACAAAGAGCTACATGACAACACAACAATGTAACAACACAACAACGTAACACGTTACAGTACTGAAATACCATTTTAGTGATGAGGTGTGAGTAGAGGTAGTGGGAAAAAACAGCAGTAAAGAATTCACATTATGCCAAAAATACTGTGTGCAAATAGCAAAGTGAAATAAATATTGTGCAAATATTGCTAATAGCAGATCAGGTAGGTGGGTATGAACAAATTAAGATGGTTGTAGATCAGTGTGATTGTGCATGTGTGTGTTTATCAGTTCAGTCCGGGTGTGATTTAGTTCGTCTGAGTGATTTGTGTGTGTGTGCGTGTATATTTATCAGTCTAGTCCCTTTGTGTTGAGGAGACGGATGGCTTGTGGGTAAAAACTGTTACTTAGTCTAGATGTGAGTGCTCGAATTCTTCGGTATCTTTTTCCAGGCGGCACTAAGGTGAAGAGTGAGTGTGGTGTGTGTGATGAGTGTGAGGGGTGCTGGTGGCTTTGCAGATGGAGCGTGTGGTGTAGATGTCTTCGATAGAGGGGAAAGAGACCCCGATGATCTTCTCAGCTGTTCTCACAATCCGCTGTAAGGACCGGCGGTCTGATATGCTACAATTCCCAAACCAGACATGCAGCTTCTCATGCAGCTCATCTTGAATGAAAATTTGCAGGTTTATTGAGTTGTAAAAGTGCCTGGTGGTGGTAAGTACAAACACCGTTTGCGCCGATGTCTATATACTGGGTAAAATAAACGCGCTACAACACAAAGTAAACAAAGTAGCACCATTTTGGCTCCGGAGAGGCCGCTGCGTGCTACAGTTCATTGACTCAACACTCCTTCTTGGAAATGGTGTTATGGTGATGGCACTGGCCTCTTTCATCAGGATAATGTGCCCTGACACACTGCAAAATTTGTTTAAGAATGGTTTGAGGAACATAGCAACGTGTTTGAGGTTTTCTCCCCATTTCTCTCCATCTCAGTCCAACTGAACATTTGTGAGTTGTGCTGGAAACAAACCTTGGTCTGAACCTTGGAGGCCCACCTTACAACATACAGAACTTAAGGGATCTGCTACTGATGGTTTGTTGACAGATACCACAGAAGAGGTCTAATGAAGTCCAGGCCTCAACAGGTCAGGGCTATTTTAGCAGCAAAATGCTCATAATGTTATGGCTGATTGATGCTACTACATAAACTAATCAGCCTTAACTTTACAACACAAAACATTATGCTCAATATTGTACAGGCTCGCACTGTGGAGTCCGGGCAGCCATGGCCCCTTGGGCTGTGGCTCCACAAGACCTCAGGAGGTGTGCTATGGTGTCTGGCAGCAAGATACTGGCAGAGGATCCTTCAGGTGTTTAATGTGTTAATGTTATGGCTGATCACTTATACATAACAATGTGAACAGCACCACAAGGTGAATTGAATAACACAGATTATCAATTATACATAACTGGTGGCATGTTAGGTGTTAGCAGGAAACTGAGGCTACAATTCACATGGTTTCATCGAAATTGGAAAATTGGACCAAAATTGGATCAGAAGATTGGAAAAACATTGCCTGCTAAATTCCTGCTGTGACATTGGGATGGAAACAACATGAAAGCATGGATCCATCTTGCCTTTTATTTTTGGCACAAGTCCCAATTGTTCCTGACCAAGAAAGACAAGCCCCGCCCCCGATAACCCACCCCCCTCTGTTATTCCTGCTGTTATAGCCCTATCTCACCTATGCGTTTTGACCATGCGAGGACCAACGCACGGAAAGATGGAAACCTAATCACAGCGGTGAATCATAATGAACCGTACTTACGGCCACCGCACGAAACCGCGTAGGTGAGATATAGGGGTATTAGTAGGTAACAGATTCTGGGCCAAACTTCGCTGAGTGATGATGGTAGAATAATTATAAAGGTCTTGATTAAAACAACATGCATGAGGAAGCACAAAGGAGTTTTCATTTTCTGCAATGTAAAAATACTCTAACTAGCTACGTTTATCAGAAAGTAACACAGTTATGTAACGGATTACTTTTTGTAGACGTAATTTTGTAATGTAATTAGTTACTTTATAAAGTTACATCCCCCAACACTGGTCATTTGTTGTTGTCCTACGGTTGATTTCCACATTTCGCACAAAAAAATGTTCCTCTCTGGGACTTGCATATTATTGTCTGAACGGATGAACGTGGGACCTTCAGGCATCTGGAAACTGCACGTAAAGATGAGCCCCACTTGTGGAGGTCCACAATTCTTTTCCTGATGTCTTGGTTGATTTCTCTTGTTTTTCCCATGATGTCAAAGAAAGAGGCTCTGTGTTTGAGGTGTGACTTTAAATGCATCCATGGGTGTGCCACCAATTAACTTAAATGGAATCAATTAACCTATCAGAAGCTTCTGAAGCTCAGAATGGAATCATCTGGAGTTTTTGTATTTTTAAAGACACCATAAACTTGTATGTATGTATGTATACTTCTCACTTTGATGAAAGATAAAAAGTCTTGATATAGAACATATATTTTTTTTAAATCACAAAACTTCTCCTTCGCTTGATTCTGACATTTAACAAATGCAATTTTTTTTTATATTTATTGATCTACAAAACAGAAAAAAAATACTCTGATTTAATGTTTGGCAGTAAAGAAAAAAGTAGTGTTTGCTTTTTTTCTGGTGTATGTAAATATCTGGTTTCAACTGTATGCAAGGATTTTGTTTGTTGGCTTCAGTTAACAAATCCTTTAATACAATAATTCTGGAAATCTTCTCCTTCAAACTCCTACAGCTTATCATATCCCATACCATGTGTCAATTGATCACCAGCTTCCTGACAGGAAGGAAACAGCTCCACTTCTTAGTATTTGCAGACAACGCTATGCTTATTGGACTTATTCAAGATGGCGACGAGTCTGCATATTGGTGATAGGTTGTTAAAACCATGGCAGTGGACTTTAGGAGACAGCCATCAACACTACGCCCCCTCACAATATTCAACAACCCTGTGTCATATGTGAAGATTCTGGGAACTACCATTTCCCATGACCTGAAATGGGAATCCAACATAAACTCCATCATCAAACAATCCCAGCAGAGGATATATGGGGAAGTATGCTGGTTCGTAGGAGCTACATAACAAGACAGGAACAGACTGCGACAAACAGTAAAAACAGCAGAAAAATTAAATCATTGGAGCAAGAATGCCGCCCCCTACCCATGGA
>QMIH01001908.1:20836-36299 GCA_003987875.1 Clarias batrachus
TTGCCATGTGTTTTTTTATATATATATTTTTTATATACTATCAGCTTTTTCAGCTTAGAATAAAAACAAATATAATTCAAACAACATTCAACATCAAACAGATTTCTGTAGAGGCCACCCTCTCAAACCACAAGGTTTTGCACAGTCAAATGCTGCAGCTGTCCATTTTCTGGTTTGACTATTTTCCAACCACATGACTGACAGGTGGTGCATTGTCCTGCATCTATTTTGCACTCACAACCATGTTTTCACCTGCTTGTGACCACCTGCTACTTTCACACACTGCTGTAATTTTTGGAAGAAATAAAACGTTTTTGTTTAATATATCTTTATAATGATTAATTGTTTTTTTTTATCTTTATAATGGATTAAGAGCACAGTAGTGCAAATCATATATTCTGAAGAAATAATTTGTGATAAATCTCAGATTAACATAATGTATTGTGTTGCTCATTGCTTAGGGCCTATCCTGTCCTATTTACCCTGAATAGGACACTAAGTTCATTTCATGTATTACTACCTATAAAACTTAAATCACATTTGTAATATAGAGTATTTGGGACCTCAACTATCTCCCATCATGTTTATTTCATTTTGATTAAAGTATATTATATAAAAAGTACACTGATGTAACTACACTGAAATGCACAAACTAGCATACACTGAAAACATTACTGCACTTATAAAATAAAATCTATGAACATTGTATTATAAGAGTAAACTGTCTCCACAAAGAAATTAGAAAATGCAGTTTTTAAATGGTGAGTTAATTCATTAAGTAAAAAAGCTGTCCAAACCTATGTGAAAAAGTAATTGAAGATTCATGAACATGTAAGAAACAAAGTAATTGACGTATTAGTCTGAAAATGTTTACCAAGCCATTTTGAAGGCTTTGAGACTCCAGGAAACCATTATTCATAAATGGAAAAAAAACTTGAACACAACGATGACTCATCCAGGAGCTCATAAGAGCTAAAGACACGGCAGAACAACATCTAAAAAACCGCAGGCATCAATAGTCTCAGTTTTCATGATTCAATAAGGATGAGAAATAAGCAAGAGGCATCCATGGAGTGTTCCAAGGCAACAGCCACTGCTGACTAAAAGAACCCAAAGGCTTCACTCATATTTGACAAAAATATCTTGATTATCTCCATGACCTTTGGACAAATATTCTGTGGACTGACGAGACAAAAGTTGAACATTTTTGGAAGATGTGCATCCCATTTACATCCTGTGTAAAATTAACAGAGCATTTTATAAGAAGAACATCATACCAACAGTCAAACATAGTGGTAGCAGTGTGATGGTTTCAGGGTTTGTTGCTTCAGGACCTGGACAACTTGCCATAGCTGATAGAACCATAAATTCTGCACTCTACCAAAAAATTCTAAAGAGGAATGTCCAGCCATCAGTTTGTGACCACAAGTTCAATCGCACTTGGGTTATGCAGCAGGAAACATACTAGCAGTCGATCCCTGAATGGCTTAGAAAATATTAAATTAAATTTTTGAAGTGGTACAGTCAAAGTCTAGACTCAAATCCAACTTTAATCCTTAAAGTGGCTGTCATGCTGAAAAAATCCCCTTCAGTGTGCCTGAATTAAAACAATTCTGCATAGAAGAGTAGGCCAAAAAACTTTTCATTCATCACGAGCACTTCTGTGCACCTAAATTTAGGGGGCAATTACTTTTTCACAGGCAGCACGGTGGTGTAGTGGTTAGCACTGTAACCTTGCACCTCCAGGGTCCGGGATCGATTCTTGTCTCTGTGTGTATGGAGTTTACATGTTCTCCCCGAGCGTGGTGGGTTCCCTCCGGTTACTCCGGTTTCCTCCCACAGTCCGAAGACATGTAGGTTAGGTTAATTAGCATTCCCAAATTGCCCGTAGTGTGTGTGTGTGTGAGATGGATTGTCCAGGGTGTACCCCGCCTTGTGCCTGAAGTCTCCTGGGATAGATAGATGATGATGAGTACTTTTTCACATAGGTCCAGGTAGGTTTGGACAGCTTATTTTGCCCTTAATAAATGTAATAAATGAAATCATTTTGTATGATTTGCATTTTGTATTTGCTTGGGTTATGTTTGTGTAATTAAAAAAAATATTTGATGATCTCAAGTGTTTAAGTGTGACAAAAATACAGAAAAAAATCAAGCAAAGACTTTTGCACCTTACTTTATTAAGGTAGCTTAAATAAATCTTTAAAGCTGTAAGCTGTGTAATTAAACACACCTCCTACACACAGATACACCAGTGTTTTGTCCAACAGATGACAGTTTCCTCTTTGTCTCTCGGCTGATACACAATGGTTCAGTTTTTATCTCTGCATGTGTTTCTCTGCGCCATGGGTAAGTCTTTATGATCTCATTCATTGCTTTACTAAATAAAATATCTTTCCCAATAAAGCCTGAAAGTATTTATACAACTGTAGAATAAATTTTAAGCTATATACTGTATGTAAATAATACATGCTTAATTATGTATGCTTTGATTAGGGGCTAAACATTTTTTATCTGATGTTGGTACAAAGTCTATTGAGCATCATTGTTTTCTGTAGTCATTCAACTGTAGCAACATAAACAAATAATTGTAACATATGTTTTAAATGTTTTGTGTGTAAACCAAATGAAGCTTACAACCTTCTCAACCAATTCTAGGCATAAGAACAACAACAACAAAAAATCAATATACCACAAAAGACACGCACAAAAAAAACTGAAACGAAAAAAAGAAACCTACTGATTTTTTAAACCCTTAAATCCAAAGGACTTTTCTATATATTTTTTTTCAATTTCCACAGGATTGTACAATTTAGAGTGGCATATGCTTCATTTTCAGCACAACTTAGGCAATACGATTAATTGAATTTCATTTCATTTTACTATACAAATATGACTGTACAAAAAATAAAAAATAGACAAAGAAATAACACTCTTACATATACAATATATATATACCAAAAGTATTCACTCCCCCATCCAAATCATTGAATTCAGGTGTTCCGATCACTTTTATGGTTACATGTGTATAAAATCAAGCAAAAAAATCTAGGCATGCAGACCACTTCTACAAACATTTGTGAAAGAATGGGTCACTCTCAGGAGCTCAGTGAATTCCAGCGTGGTACCGTGATAGGATGCCACCTGTGCAACAAGTCCAGTCGTGAAATTTCCTTACTACTAAATATTCCACAGTCAACTGTTAGTTGTTTTATAATAAAGTGGAAGCGATTGGGAACAACAGCAACTCAGCCATAAAGTGGTAGTCAATGTAAAATCACAGAGCGGGGTCAACGCATCCTGAGACACATATTGCACAGAGGTCGGCAACTGTCTGCAGAGGCAATAGCTATAGACCTCCAAACTCCACGTGGCCTTTAGATTAGCTCAAGAACAGTGTGTACAGAGCTTGGAGTGGGTTTACATGGCCGAGCAGCTGCGTCCAAGTCTTACATCACCAAGTGCATTGCAAAGCATCGGATGCAGTGGTGTAAAGCATGGCGCCACTGGACTCTACAGCAGCAGAGACAGGTTCTCTAGAGTGATAAATCACGCTTCTCTGTCTGGCAATCCGATGGATGAGTCTGTGTTGGACAGTGCCAGAAGAACGGTGCTTGCCTGACAGTATTGTGCCAAATTTGCTGGAGGGTTTATTATAATGTGGGGTTATTTTTCAGGAGTTGGCCTCGGCCTCTTAGTTCCTGTGAAAAGAACACTTAATGCTTCAGCATATCGAGACATTTTGGACAACTTTTTGGGAACAGTTTGGGGATGGACCCTTCCTGTTTCAACATGACTGCGCACCAATGCACAAAGCAAAGTCCATAAAGACCTGTACAGCTTGCACTGACTCCTGACCTCAACCCGATCGAACACCTTTGGGATGAATTAGAGCGGAGACTGTGAGCCACGCCTTCTCAACCAACATCAGTGTCTGACATCTCTGCGCTTCTGGAAGAATGGTCAAAAATTCCATTAACACACTCCTAAACCTTGTAGAAAGCCTTCAGAGAAGAGTTGAAGCTGTTACAGCTGCAAAGGGACAAGATCATTTTAAACCCTATGGATAAAGAATTGTGTGTTAGTCAAGTTCATATCCATTGTAAACCCTAATGCTCAAAGTAATTAAACACATTGAGTACTGATAACTTAAATAATTATAATTAGGTCAAATTAATAGATGAACAAATTTTATATTTTAAGTAATTGTAAGTACTTAGGTGAAAGTAACTTCCACCAATGTAAAATCAATAGAGCTCTGGTGGCTCAGTGGTAGGTGTTTCGCCTGCCATGTAAAAGACCCGGGTTTGATTCGCGGGCTGGTTCGTCGGTTGTGGTGACAGCAGCAACAATTTATTTGATTTGTAACAAGTTCAACAACTCAAAAAATGATAGTTCTGTTTACTTAAAATTGGAAACATTATTACTTTAAAAATTTGATGTAAGTGATTACCTAAAATATTTAGAGTTTTGCCAATTTAATCAGGATTACAGTGTGGATGTGAAGGCAGACGAGCCCAAACTTTTGGCAATATAGTGCATGATATTTTTTTATAGTTGTTTCTATGACCAAAAAGGTATCAATAATAATAATTATTATTATTATAATTATTATACGAGAATTTCTACATTTTTGCATCATTCCCATATTCCATTAGCAGTAAAATTTACATGTTTTAAAATTAATTTCGTTTGGTTTGGATCTACATGACATGTTATAAATCCCAAATGTAAAGTTTGGTGTCTGAAGCCTCCAACAATACTGGCCTTTAACAATTCTGTGTTGCCACATGGATCCCTGCTGCTTGAGTATTAAGGGTTAAATTAGACTACAGCACTAGAAATTCTATTGACATGGACCTAAATCATCACAATCACAAAAGTCTTCACAGTGTCAAGGTTAACCAAATCAGTAATGTCTTAAGTGGTAATTTTTTTTTTTCTGCTGGCTGCAAACATCTGTGAAACTGCATTGGCTGCCCCATATGAGACCATAGAGGGATTTGTGTGGGTCTACTCTCAATTTGTGTGGCCCACACTGCCCCATAAAAACCCCCACACATATCCACAGTCGGTCCACATGGGCATGTTTGCTGGGTAGGAGGGGTAATATCCTGTACTATACTATACTATCCTGTACTTTACTATAACTGCGTGTTTGAGTCGAGACTTGTGATTGTTTCTGTGTTGCAGGTTTGCTCTCAGAGACTCTGTGCTCTTTAACTTTGAAGGCAGAAGCTGGAGATAAAGTCACTATTTGGTGCCAACATGACCTGACTGATACAGGCTACATCTACTGGTATAAACACATGAGTGATTCAGTTCCACTTCTTATTGGGTGTAAACAGTTTTTTACGCCATCTCCATCAGTAGCGTGTCACTTCTTTACTGAGAGTGAGAGAATTGTGATGTCTATTAAGGAGAAGAACACGTCCCTCACCATCACTGCAGTAAATGTCTCTGATACAGGACTCTACTACTGCGGCTACATGGACCAGAATCAGATTACATTCAGTGATTCAGTCTACTTAAGCTTGAAAGGTAAATTACTATAAAATGAGAAAGTGTAAGGTGAATAGTTGTAATTACCCCCATTTCCAGGGGAAAATAAAACACTGTCCAGGATCCCAGACGGAGCAAATGGTTTGTTGTTTTTTCTTTTCCCAAATGGCTTCTGTAAATGTTTAATGAAAATATGTTCACTTTAAAATCTCTAATTGTTTTCTTTATTGCAATCCAAGGTTCGGACTCTCCTCCTCCTATGTTCTTCATTCTGACGGTGTTGTTTGGTGCAGTGATTGTGATTCTTCCTATTGTCCTGATCTTCATTGTACTGAAGCATAAAGGTAAATAAGATAAATATAATAATATAATTTATAATAATATAATACATTTTGATTTGAAAAATGCATGCATGCGCTTCGTTTTGACGCTGAGCATTACATATTAACAACTGAAACAATGTTTTTTATAATCGTCTCCCCTGCATGTCTCTCACTCGTATAGTCAACATCTGTGCATGTGTGTACTGTTTACTATAACACTGTAATCGCGTGTGTTCGCGTAAAGCATTGATTCTGTTAGTTAGTGCACGCGCTCGAGTGTCATTAGACAGGTTTCTTGTTTATTATCCCGATAAAAACAGAGTTTCCATTAGTGTGTGTGTGTGTGTGTGTGTGTGTGTGTGTGTATGTTAAAGTTGTCTCGCACAGCAGACCTCCCCCCTCTCAAATAAGATTCCTCTTTTCCTCTTACTTTAGCTTCACACAAATGCACACACATGCACAGCATATGCACAAACACACACATATACACAACGCATGCAAACACTAGTTGAAACACTTATCTGTCTGGATTTATTTTTTTTACTTTTTTCAAAGGTTAAGTCACAGGGTAATTTGTTAGTTTAACTTTATATTTTTGTCAGTAATGGAGATCGTGGGCTGTGCAGATGGATCCAGGTGCTGGTGATGGAGCAGGCTGTGAGTATCTGTTCTGCCGCAGTAGGGAGTGGGAGAGCAGGAGCTGAGTAGCGATATCTGTAGCGTTGTAGACGTGCTGAGATGTGAGATTGAGCCGTAATCGTGAAGGCAGAAGCGTTAGATCAGAGCCGTGTGATCCGCGCGCGATGTAATAGAGCCAAAATGTTAAACTGGGTCGTGATTGTGAAAGCCGAAGCATGAGATCAGAGCCGTTAAATCCGTCAGCGAGAGCGTTGAGCCAAACGTCATGTGAAGCCATGGTCGGAAAACGAAAGCGAGAGTTCAAAGCCATTAAATCCGTCAGCAAGGCAATTAGTCCAAAAACGTGAGACGAGAATCGTGAAAATGAGAAAACAAGAGTCTGAAACTTGCAAAAACATGTAACAGAAACGCAAGAATATTCAGGCGAAAACACACACAAGTGTGTGTTTTCTTAGTGGGCAATTCACGATGCGTCGGACCTGGGACACATGGAAGGTGGGGTGGATGCATCGTATCGAAGAAGGTAGCAGGAGTCAGACAGCACACGGGTTGATTATTTTGGTAACAGTGAAGGGGCCAATAAAATGAGGGGAGAGCTTGCGTGACAGTGTCTTTAGAGGAATGTCCCTGGTGGCGAGCATGACTCTGTCTCCTATGTGATATCTTGGAGCTTTGCTGTGGTGTTGGTCCGTCTGTCTCTTGTAAGAGAAGATGGTTTGAAGTAGGGTTAGTCACATAGCCACGTCTGTTTGCAGCGGCAGATGAAGTGTTGAGCCGAGGGAGTCTCCACCTCTAATTCTTGGGCTGGGAAGAGAGGAGGTTGGTAGCCTAAGCAACACTGAAACAGAGACAAACCCGTTGAGGCGGAAGTTAGAGAGTTAGGGCATATTCGACCCAAGGAAGAAACTTGCTCCAGGTGGTTGAGTCCCGAGTCGTCATACAACGGAGGGAAACCTCTAATGCTTGATTCATCCGTTCGGTCTGTCCGTTGGCCTGGGGGTGGAAACCTGACGATAGGCTGGGAGTGGCTCCAATGAGCTTGCAGAAGGAGCCCCAAAACCGAGAGGTGAACTGTGGGCCCCGGTCTGACACAATGTCCGTGGGAAGGCCATGGAGTCAGCCTTGACATCGAGATTATTCTCCAAGAGTCTCTGAAGGACCTAAAATATATGGTGCCGGTGCTCCTCTAGATCTTGAGAAAAAATTAGAATGTCATCTAAGTATACAAATACAAAGGCATTAAGGAAGTTGCGAAGGACATCATTAATGAGGTATTTGAAGACAGCAGGGGCGTTAGTCAGACCAAAAGGAACCACCAAATATTCGTAGTGTCCCATAGAGGTGTTAAAAGTCGTTTTCCATTCATCACCCTCACGGATACGAAGCAGATGATAAGCGTTTCGCAGGTCTAGTTTTGTGAAGATGTTGGCCCTCTGGAGTAAATCAAATGCAGTGGCCATGGGTGGGAGTGGGTAGCGGTTCCTGACGGTGATTTCGTTGAGGCCGCTGTAATCAAAACACGAATGGTCCCATCTTTTTTTTTTTACAAAACAAAATCCTGCCCCCGCAGGGGACGAGTGTGGACTGATGATTCTAGCAGCAAGGGCTTCTGTGATGTCCATGTTCATGGCTTCTCTTTCTTGGCGAGATAAAGAGTACAGTTGGCCCTTAGGCGGAGAGGTGCCTGGGAGCAGGTCAATGGGGCAGTTGTAGGGTTGATGCGGTGGAAGTGACGTGGCTCGGGTTTTGCTGAAAACCTGCTTGAGATCATGATAATGAGAGGGAACATTGGAGACCTCCGGGATGTCCTCGGGTTTGGCTGGGGTGTGGAGTGTAGGAAGTGCAGTGCAAAGACATGGCATGGCACAAGCGGGGCTCCAACCCGTGATAACATGTTTGATCCAGTCGATCTGGGGACCATGGAGAGCTAACCATGGGAGACCGAGGACCAGAGTGGGGTGGGATTTATTTATCACAAAAAGGCAAATCTCCTCAGAGTGATTTCCCGATGTTCTTAGAGTGAGTGGAAGGCTTCTGTGAGTAATAGCCGGCAGGGGGCTCCTATCTAGGGCTTGAACTTTCAGTGGAGAGTCCAGTTCAGTGCAAGATCTGCAACGCCTTGACCGCAGCTGAGCTGATCAGGTTCCAGTCAAAGCCGGAGTCCACAAATGCCTGAATGGGATGGGCTAGGCCACCACTGATCAGTGTAATGGAGAGCAGGAGACGAGGTTCTAGGATCTTGTCGGAAAGAGCGCCCTCTAGGGCTCCCAGTCTGACTAGAGAACACCCTTTTTCACGGGCAGTTGTGACCTGAACCTCCACAGTAGAAACAGGCCCTTTCCAGGCAGCGGCGGCGTCTGTCCTTGTCGGAGATGCGGGTTCTACTCAGCTGCATGGGCTCCTCCGGATTAGTCCGTATTGGGGAAGAGAATGAGCGGAATGTCCTGGGAGAGGTAGGTCTCCTGGCAGGGGGTGACCTCTGGGTCGGTCGTCTTCAGCGAAGACATCTAGATCTCCCGGCGATGAGAAGCATGACAGCGTGGGAAAGGAAAGGTCAAGAGGCGGAGGCGGGCTTTGATCAGCACGGAAGCGCGGAGATTGTGACAATTTTGTATTAATAATTTTTATATATTTATTTTTTGTAGAATGAATAATTTTATATAAATAAAATCTGTATTTTCCTAACCCTGTCAGAACTGTTTCCACTTTAGTGCAAAAGTGTAATTAGATTGTTCAGAATTTAAATAAATATGTATTTATTTAAAATACTTAAATGACAGCAATATGATGAAATTGTCATGTCACGCCAAGCCACAGCCACGTCATGATCACCTGAGCATTCCTTTCATCTCACTATCTCACTTCCTGTTCCCCACACCTGTTGTCTATCACTGACGTAATTGCCTATCCTATTTAAGCCACGCTCTGACTTCCATCTCTGTCTGCCTAGTTTTGACCTCGCTTTGTTTTTTCTGACCACGTCTCTGCCTCTCGATTTGGGTTTGTTATCCACAACACTTGGATCCACAACGCCCTCTACCGAGCCTGACAGCAATACTTATAGAAAAATCAGATTTAAAAAAATCTGACTTTATGACTCATTTTTGTTCATGTCTTCCCCATAGATCCCTGCACAATATGTCTCCCTGCTCCATTCCTAGCTACTGTATGTTAAATATTGGGATTTTGTGTCTGATAAAATACTCATGTAAAGTTACAATTAATAATATTAATGTCATTTAGCATATAGTATTTTAAGTGTCGATGGTAGGGGCACTACATATAATATTTCAATAGCAGTTCAATACTATAGTAAGAAATTTACAGATGAAACTTACTGCAGTCAATGATAGATTATTTTTCTTTTTTGAAGTCCCTAGGATTCGGGGTGTCTCCCCACTCACATTCCACTCTCATGTGCAGAATGGTCCTTGTTGGCGGCTTCAGGGTGGCCTATTTAGTTTAGTTTTCCCTGGTTCTTAATGTGGTTTTAACTCTCCGTTTGCTGGAGTGGAAAGCCGGCCCTGCTCAGCCATTCATTGGCACGGCCTCTGTGTGAGTTCTTGTGACGTCTGACATCCAGATGGCTTACCCCAACTGGGAACAGGGGCCTTAACAGCGTACCCAGTACCTTTTCCTCATCCGCGGCTGGATTACAAAAGCTGGGGCTTGGCATGGATGAAAGTGCCACGGCAATTTCCAATGTTCAGTTTACTCAGCTTTGAAATCGTTGGAGCATACCACTCTAGCCTTTTGTAGGCCACACAATGTTAGGCTCCGAGCCTTAAACTCTGAAGTAACACTCCACCATTGTTACTCTGGACTTTGGATCCTGAATAAAGCTCCCTGCACAACATTTAAAATGTGCCGGAAGCTAGAGATTCATTCACTCATTTATTCATCATTGGCAGCCCCGCCCCCTCACCTCACACACCTGCAGCAGGGGATGTCACCTCAGTAGATAGCCATTAGAAAAAGTGAGGAGCAAAAGCAAAAAACAAACAAACAAACAAACAAACAAACAAACAAACAAACAATATATATATATATATATATATATATACTGTATATATACTAGTCACTAGTCCACCCCCTGACCTAAAATACTTAAATACAATATTACAATGGATAAATACATACATACATATAAAAATTATGTTACGGCAAGCATTTCAAGAATTATACAGAACAAGATACAAACAAATAATGTGTGCATTATTTTACACAGTAAAATCCCCACTTTTCATCTAATCTATGTGTGCCAAAGACATACTGTATGTGATGGTATTAGCCAATAAAAGAATGTTTTTAATTAATAATTAAATTAATAATTTAATTATTAATTTTATTATTATTATTATTATTATTATTATTATTATTATTATTATTATTATTAGATTGGTTTACAGTTAGTGCACCAAAGTTTTACTTTAAAAGTTTAAAAGTTACCAATGGCCATTTTGTCACTGACCAACATGATCAATGCACCAATCCATCATATGGCACAGGAAGACTTAAACTAGATCTATTTAGCCATTTTCTGTATGCAAAGTATTATAAAAAAGTTTAGCCTGAATACTCATATTGAGTGTTTAGAGATAATGAAATTGTAGTACTTGTGTTTTGCTTGCGGAAGCCCATTCTCCATTTCAGTGGACACTAAAATTATATTAAAAAACAAACAAAACAGTTTTATTAAATAGCATTCACACTGTTAGGAAAAAAAAAATTAATATAGTTGCAAGCAATGGTAATGAGTCCCAAGCACCAATGCCATCGCCACACAGGCGCACCACAAACCTTGTGAGCCTTTTGAGCACATTAAGACCTTCAGAAATCCCTGGATACTGATGTCACTGGATGTGATCTCACTTAAAATGAGGTCACTCACAATTTTTTTTAGCAACGTCTTAGCATAAGTTTAAGACATCGCTACAACTGGACTGTGTGAGATATCAAACATATCTTCATAATTTTGCATCCTCAATCCCTTGAGAAATATTGGCCTAGTTTGATGGCAAGCATTTTAATTCCCTAGGAGTATATTAAATCCATTAAAAGCATTTTGCAAATGACCCAAAATAACAGACTTCTTGTTGAGTAAATGACATGCAAAGCAAAAGTGGTTCAGCTCAATGAGATCCAAATGTATACCAGGTTTTGTATGTACAGTATACGTGCAAGTGCGTATAAGTTATGTAGCAAAATCTTGTATAAGAGCCCAGGGTCATGCCAGGGCCCAGCCATTCAGGCAACCTAATGGCAGGAGATACCAAACTGTGTGCTGGTTATCATGACATTTGGGCATGTTAAGTCCCTCAGAAGATGCTGCAAAAGTATATATACAGTATATGGCTCAGTGTGTTAAGGCTCTGAGTTACGAATCGGAAGATCGGTGGTTCGAGCCCCAGCTCCGCCAGGTTGCTGCTGTTGGGCCCTTGAGCAAGGCCCTTAACCCTGTCTGCTCCAGAGGCGCCGTAAAAAATGGCTGACCCTGCGCTCTGACCCCAGCCTACTAACAAGAAGCTGGGATATGCGAAGAATAAAGAATTTCACTGTGCAGTAATGTATGTGTGACCAATAAAGGCTAACTAACTATATACTTGTAAGCAACGATGATCAGGACGAAGCACCTGCCACACATGCCACTATGTCATATGTCATCCAATGTGATTTCACTCAGGAAATAATTAGACTTATTAGTATAAGTTTAAGGTATTGCCACGTTTGAACTGTGCGAGATATCAAGAATTCCTCCATAATTTCATATCGCCAATGGGTTGAGATCACATTTGCCCGGTTTCGTAGCCATCGTATAAATACCTTATAGGAGGAGTATATTACAGACCATTGGGTTTTCACAGGAGATTCCAACCTGGAAACAGGGGAGGATCCTTTGACATTGGAAAACTCAAATATAAGGAACTTACCAACTTACCTCAGGCTAAAGAAGATACATGCATGATAAGTGAAATGTATCTATCTAACAAGAGAAAATCCAGTTGACATGACTCAACATAACTTCCACCTTACCTGGATGACTATGAATCATTACAGACTTACTACTACTACTACTAATAATAATAATAATTTTCTCTGTTGCTTTGCTTTAGGTCAAGAATCATCCAAAAATAAGGTAAATCTGACTACATTTTTACATACAGTATATTTTAACATACAGTAACATCTCAATGGATTGGCACCCTGTCCAGGGTGTACTCCGCCTCGTGTCCTAAGCATCCTGGGATAGGCTCCAGGCCTCCTGCGACCCTGAATACAGGATAAAGCAGTGTAGATGATGAGTGAGTGAGTGAGTTACATCTCATCATTTACAGAGAGATACCAAATGGATGCTAATACAGTTTAGAATCTATATACCAGAAATACTTTGTGGCAGGTAGCAGATGTTTCTAAGGAATTAAGCACTATGCAGTCCTTAGGATCTGCATGAAGGCAGAACCCTGTTACATTTTGTCATTTGTCAAACAGATGACACGATGGATGCCAATGCAGTTAGGAATATTATTAAAACCACTCAGGCATGGTAAAGCGATGAGGAAGCATTCGTAAAAACAGAATATACAGTACTGTGCAAACGTCTTAGGCGCTGTATTATCTGTAGTACAAATGTTGTTATTTAAGTTTATTATGTCTGCATTATTATGTATAAGACCATTCCCTACAAAGATACACTAAAATGAATGAATAAATAACATTACAGAAGAATATTTGCATGCCTGTAAAGAAAGCGACATTACATGACAAACCAGTTTTCAGATGGGGAAAAAAAAAAATCAATAATGTAGACTTCTGGATTTTGCATGAAAATAGAAAGGAGTGAGTGAGACGAAGTTACCTATTCCTCCTATTCTCCAGCATGCTCAGTAAAACCTAACAGCTGTTAGTTGTGGTTGTAGCTGTAGTATGTGGTTAGGATAGGAGAAATAGGAGAGAGGATAGGAGATTTTAAGTCTGAGTGACCCACCAAAAACTCTAGTCTATTTAGATATTGAATGATCGATGGTATCGAAGGCAGCTGAAGGCAGCTGATGTCATTTAACACTCTCAGGAGATGCTCATGTTTAAAGCAAGAAAAGATTGAAGTTGAGAATCTTTTCCAAAACCTTAGACACAAATGGTAGAACAGAGATAGGGCGATAATTATTTAGGACAGACGGAGGAGTAATAGTAGCTACTTTCAAATTATTAAGAAAAGACACTAGGCCCGGTCCAACTGAATCAATGATTTGTCTTAAAAATCTAGGATGAATGATATCATATGGAGAAAAAGATGGTTTCATTTTAGCAATAATGTCTTTGAGTGACTGAATGGAAACTGGTTCAAAAACATTCCAAAATGCAGACAACAGCAGGGGACAAACATCTAGCAGGGATTGATCTGCAGTCATACTGTGTGTTAGGAGTCTGGAAGTTTAGTATAATAGGAGAAGTGTTTACGTTAATATAGAGTCCAGTTTTTTATTGGAGGCTTAGGTAGACTGTAGGAAACTCCAGTCCTGAACTATTGAACAACTGCAGTCACGTGTCCTCAGAGAACAGCTGTCTGTGGACCGTCTTTGTGGAAAAGTGGAACCGTCCCCAAGTCACCACACGCATCCCAGTCAGAACACACAGGGCATCCATGCAATCTCCAACCAGAAGCGATACACCAGGATGAGTCAGACAGCTCCAGGGGGCAGAGGGGGTCTGGATCACTGGCAGCTCAGGAGCAACATGTGTAGCTCGACAGAGAGACAGGGAGTGATAAGGAGAGAGAGAGGGAGAGAGAGAAGAGGAGAGAGCAGAAGAGAAGGAGAGATGGCAGTTAGATATGAAAACTTAAGGCTAAAACCTATTTATTGAATAGGTTAGAATTTACTGAACACAAAGATAATATTTGTTCATCTTTGTGTGTCCTCTGTGTCCTTGCAGGATCCTGAAGCAGACTCAGTACATTATGCTGCACAACATTTTTCAAAGAAAAAAAACAAGAGGACATACACGTGCAATGAAATGGTGGAAACACATGTTGTGTATTCTTAGGTTGGACAAACTAAAGTGCATACATAATGTTAGATATAATTTTCTGTTTACTAAGTAGTAACTATTTTCATGTTATAACCCCCCAAAACAGACGGTCACAATTGCAGAATATGGTAGTGTATCATTTCATGAACATAAGGATTTTGTGCATTTAAAAAGTACATGAGGAGCTTGCAATAAAATGCTCATCAAATGAATCATGTAACAGAAGTATTTAATGTAATGATCCTCCTTTTACAAGTGGAATCTCAGGAGTCTGACATGCACTTGGAACTGGTACTGCATTGGCATGGGTTTGGGCACCAGCTGGAAATTGGAACCTGGCCTTCCACATGGCATGCGAAAAACCTACCACTGAGCCATCACTGCTCCATGATGGTTATAACATGTAAATGTATAGAATACAATACATGTGGACTGTTCTAGGACAAAATAATCTTTGTTCTCCTTCCATAAACTTGGAATTGCCAGGCAACTAATATTGCTAAGCAATATTAAAGCTGAGGGTCAGTATACTGTATTTTGACTGCTGTTTATATTTTTATTTGGTACAATACATTTACTTTAATTAAAATAATGGGAAGGTTTTTCAGCCAGCAAAAGTATTGAAGGGATGTTTAATACCATTGTTTCAAATCCACCGTGGACATTTAGAAAAATAGATACATAAATGGTGTTGCATATGGAAGCAAATTAGCATCATAATTACTTGAATTATATCAGCCTTTGAAAAATACATTTTGAAATTTATTCACTGTTGAATTGTTAATTTTGAAATTTAAATACTACTGAATTTATTAAACTGAAATATTTGACTTTAAAAAGCAACATCTTTGAATTTAAGTGCTCTGAATGTCACACGAAATTTTCAACAATCCATTTCAACTGTGAAATTCAGATAGAAAATTCAAGCTTGGAAATTCAAGTACAAACAGTGATTAAATTTCAAAATGTATT
>QMIH01001908.1:41535-59080 GCA_003987875.1 Clarias batrachus
TATGGTGTGAAGATACGAGATGTGCAGCACCTGAAACTACGGATACTGGAAGCC
This sequence comes from Clarias batrachus, assembly GCA_003987875.1. Lineage (NCBI taxonomy): Eukaryota > Metazoa > Chordata > Actinopteri > Siluriformes > Clariidae > Clarias > Clarias batrachus. Next base: position 41,590 of record QMIH01001908.1, read on the forward strand.
TGTGCTGGCATTTCTCCTGCGGTGTTGCTATCAGTGTGTGAAGAGTGGGAGAAGAGGGTTGCATTGACAATCCATCACAATGGGCAGCACATTGAACACATTTTATAAGTGGTCAGAAACTTGTACATAACTCATGAAAGAATAAAGTTACGTTAAAACCGAGCACACCATTGTTTTTCTTGTGAAATTCCCAATAAGTTTGATGTGTCACATGACCCTCTTCCTATTGAAAAAACAAAAGTTGGATCCAAGATGGCCGACTTCCAAATGGCCACCATGGTCACCACCCATCTTGAAAAGTTTGCCCCCTCATATATACTAATGTGCCACAAACAGGACATTAATATCACCAACCATTCCCATTTTATTAAGGTGGATCCATATAAATGGCCCACCCTGTAGTGTGTTTCTCTGTATGTAAGGGTGCACGTATGTTTGTGTGTGATAATATAACTGAGCAGATTACACAGTTTACCTTTCTTCTTCAGAGTCTCTCTGCTGTAAGTCTCAAACTTCCTTAAATACTCTACACACTCAGAGCTCAGGAAGTCTTTACAGTATTTAGCGCGGTTTACTGTAGACTCCCACTTGCTTTCAGTCATTACAGCTTGAGGTTTGGCTGCACTCCAGGAGACAGTATTCAAATCCAGACTCATGAAATCTTCTCCATCACAACCGTATTCCGTGTATACTTTAGTGGTGTCATTATCATGAATCTCACAGCCTATCATCTGCTGCCATGTGTGTATTCCTGTAGATAGACAGAAACACACACACACACACACACACACACACACACACACACACACACACACACACATACATACCAGTGATAAAATGAGTTCAGCTGAGTTGTCTAATATTTTTTTACTAAAAAGAAACCATCTGTTTGCAAACTATTTTGCACATATTTTTTCATAAAGTATTCAACACATCTGTTTTTTTTAGGGATGTGTGTTACTGATTAAAGTTCTCAGTATGTTTTACCTTTATTCTGATTAAAGCTCTGCATTGCTGTAGCCACATTGACTTTGAATCTTTCCTGGTGAGTCCACATGCTCTCGGTCACACTGTCCCAGGAACGTGGCTCATCAGACTTTAACTTCTGTCCCCACTCCGTCCTTGGGATCGCCTTCCTGATCTTACTGTCATAGTACACAAACTGCTCTCCATCCAGCAGGACAACCGCAGTGAACTCTGGGAAATTCAGTCCTGTGACTCCAGTGTAGAAATACATAAGAGTGTGCGCATCTGTAAAGGTTTACAGTGTTTTAATGAAACTCATCACATTTAAAGTAAAGTAAATTAAAAGAACAAAAGAAAATATAACTGTTTTATAAAAAGAAGATATTTGTTGATTAAAAATTGTGGAATTATAACATTGCCAAGATTTTCTTAGAGCAAAATAGCATGTTAAATTACATACGCTGAATAAAAACTTGTCGCAATAAATTGTTTTGTTTTTTTTGCATTGCATTGCAATTTGATCTGAAAGGAAAAAAAAATCCCTACAGCATTTACAGTGCTTAAAATTTTCAGGACTGCAATTTAGTCTGGTTGTATATTTTAAATGAAAACATCACTCAAGCAGTTACAATTAAGTGCAAAAATAAATTGAGTACACTGGTCGAAAAAAAATAAAGCTGTTGAAAATACCATCTTCATTATTTTTTTGCCTAACAAATCCAGGCTGCCAAAAAATGTTTGTATTAAAATTTAGATTGACAAAATTCAGGTAGAAAAAAAGTCAGGACTTCACGCCGGAGATATCACAGGCAAAGCAGTGGAATGCTGATTACTGTGGTGTGTTTTTATCGCATAAGCCCAGTTTTGTCTGCTGCTCAATTGGCAGTCCAGCCTGTTACTTTTCATTTGAAATATGAAACCAGAATAAACTGCAGAACCAAACATTTGTATGGACTCGTACAGACTGTAAGGATTTTTCTCCATCCACATTTTTATCATGACACGTTTTTGTTCAGTTCATGTAATTCAACATGATATTTTGCTTCGAGACGTTTTGGCACTGTTAGACTTCCATACAAAATGATCTTGCCAATATGTAAACATGGTAACACACACAATCAGTAATCAAAAAGCAAGAAAGAGGTATGTGACGTCCTCAGGTCCTCTACTTTATGACCAGATTTTTAATACAAATTTAATACAGTTTGCTTGAACTTCAGGCAAAACAACAACAAATGCTTATGGAGATTTATTGAGATGAGAAAACAGGGTGGTCAGACTTCTTTTTATATAAAAATCTTTTTTTTTCAATTAAATTCATTTCAATTCAATTTAATGAAACAAAAACGTAATTAATTAAGGCACACGGAGTAGTTAAAATGATCAGCGCAAAAAAAAAAAAGAAAATAGAATAACAAAATAGAATTAGTCTGTTAGTGCAAAACAGCTTCAAGTAAACATCTGTCCAACATATCGGTCTAACAAGAACATCTGTAAAAACATATAAACTGTATACACACTGATTATTAAACTGTTTATAAGCAGGTGCACAGTAATCATCATTTGGATCAATAGACTTGTCTATTTGGATCAGTTGGCTGTAAAATTGCTGAAATGAATGCCACATTAAGGAGTTCCTCTGAGTCCGTTGTGAACTCTGAATACTAACTGAGACCATGCAGTCTTAGAGTAACCTGCTCTGGTGTGTTGGTTCTGCACTCCTGACTTGAAGGAAAAAAAAGGAACAAGTGACTGTGGTCAGCTGCACATCACATGTCATAACTGAAACCGTTTCTGATCTTAGAATACAGCTATGGCGCAGAATAAATCCAGTGTGTTCCTGTTAAATTTATGTTAAACTTTTTCCCTCACTGTGATTTGCTCCTCAGTTCTCTGAATTTAAAGACAGATCATTTACACATTATAAATCTGCTGTAATTACAGACACAGTGTGTGTACGTCTATAGAATAAAACTCTTACATTTCTAAACTCACCTGCTGAGGAAACATGAAGAGAGTAAATGAGAATAAGTACAATCTTAATTACAGCGCTGTCACGTGCCATTTACAGTCCAATCCTTTAGCAGGTAAAGTTACTGATGATGTTTCTGTGAGACAGAAGCTCCGAAGCTTGTTTTAGTGAGGGGTCGTGATGAATGATTCGCTCTTTTTGAACGAGTCTTTAACATGTCTCAGAAGAACGAGTAGTCTCGGAGAGTGATTCGTTTATTTTTCTACTGGGTGCGCATGCGCAAAGCATTTCTAAACGAAAATGAACTAAATGACTCACAAAAGATTCGTTCATTTTGATCAACAGGTTTCAGAGAATCGAGTCACTAATATGATCCAAACTTCCCATATCGAGCTGAAGGGGCGTGTCCAACGGAAATTGTGTGCGTCTGTGCGTGTGTCGGCTCCCTGATTGAACATGACAATCGAAGCCTCGCGTTCGCTGCAATCACGTGACCGACTCGTTCGGCGTTTAAGTAAAGGCTGGTGCGCACACATGTTAATTTCGAAATATTCAGAGATGTTGATTATTTGCATAAACCGTGCAGCTGCATGGACTTATTATTTGTGTGATCTGCTTATGATTTTTTTTATCTAGTTGCTGCACAAAATCTGTCCACTAGATGGAAGCACAATGAGCCCTTGAATGAAGTTTCATGAAATAAAGGTTTTGGTGAAACTACTGGCTGGGAGAAGCCTCGACACCTAGCAAAGTAAAAAAAAAAAAGTCAAAGTCGATTCTTCTATGTCTACAGTACATACATATAAAGAATTGGTACACGGAGTACAAAAATTACAATGTAAAAGAACAAAATAGTAAACAAAAGAAATAAAAGCACTTAAATAACACAAACTAAGATAATAATAGTAATTAAGAGTTACTTTATCTTTCCTGAAAAAAGCCAATATGGTGCAAAGTGGAAATAGTACAAATGGAGTGTCGTGCAAATGAGCTTTCAGTTTGTTCAAAGTGAAATATGTGTTCAGTTCTTTATTCCTGGGCTGATGTAGTGAAGAGAGGAGGGGGGGGGGGGGTTGGGCGATGGGTTGAAGAGCAAAAAGGGGAGGCAAAGTTGAGATTCCTGACCGCCTGATGGATGACGCTGTCTCCATAGTCTCCTCCCTGATGGCAGCAGACCATCAAAGAAGCTCTGAGTTAGGTAGGTAGGGTCACGACCCCCATTATGGCGATTGTCTGGTAATGTGCAACGCATCTGAATATTATGGAAAAAGTTACCTTTCTTTGGGGGAAAAAAAATCTCAAAATAAATATCTCAAAATATTTTTTGTTTTATCAGAATATTTTCCAAGATCATTCAAAGAATGATGTACAGTACAATACAGAAATTCTGGATTTTTATATTAATTCATACTCACTTGCACTAATTACTGCACCAGTGTGGCATGGCATGTGGCGATCAGTCTGTGGCACTGCTGAGGCGTTACTGAAGACCGGGTAGCGTTGAAGGCTACCTTCAGCTCGTCTGTATTGTTGGGTTAGGTGTTTGTCATCTTCCTCTTAACAATATCCCTATTTCTCCTGATGATTCTCTATAGGGTTCAGGTAAGTTGAGCTGGCTGGCCAGTCGAGTACAGTAAGATTATGGTCAGTAAACCAGTCAGTGATAGTTTTTAGTACTGTGGAGAGGTGCTAAATCCTGCTTTAAAAGGAAATTTAGCATCTCCTTAAAGCCTGTCAGGAAGTATCAAGTGCTCTACAATCTCCTGGTCAACTGCATTGTTGACTTTGAACTGGATAAACACCATGGACAAAAAATGTCAAAGCACCCTAAAACGACACAGACTATGGAAACTTCACACTGGACGTCAAGCAACTTGAAGTTGAGTGTGAGAATTTATTTTGGACCAATGAGCAATGGTCTAGTTCTTTTTGTTCTTAGACCAGGTAAGACGATTTCCTACTAGGGATCCAACACTTGTCACCCATTTATTGACGTCTGTGAGTGGTGGCTCCAGGTTCACTCTACTGCTTGTTAGACTTCAGGTTCTTGAATCAGCTTTGCTTGTCAATTCTTCATCCCTGTTGCGTGTGCACCTTTTCCTACCACACTTTTCCCTTCCAGTTACTTTTAAGAGAACATACTTGTGGAGATATTGATCATCTTTTGGACAACTTTCAAATCAGAATACTTCCCCATAAGTGTCCTGAACTAGATCAAGACTTTCACAGATTTATCCTGATTCAATAGTAATTTACTCAAAGTCGAAATTAAACATTTTAATATTTTGAGATATTTTTGATTTTCATGAGCCATAAGCTGTATCAACAGAAATTAAAACAAGGCTTGTAATATTTCACTTTAACTATAATTAACCTAGAATCTATGAGTTTCACTTTTTAAATTAAATTCCAAAAGAAAATGAACCTTTTTACGATATTCCAATTTTTTCCCCCTAGATTTTCCATTAACTAAAGTTTAAAATTCATATAGTTGATATTAAGGGGTAAATAAAGTTCGGTATCATTTTTATACACGGATGTTCAAGTCAAAGTGGGACTTTCTATTGTGCAGCGTAACAGAACACACTTATAAGAGTAAAAGCTATCTTTATTTCTCTCTCTCTCTCTCTGTATATATATATATATATATTTATCTATACTGGATGTGAGGACATGCATTGTTCTGCAGGAACAAAATGCCTTTGGTGAAAAACAAGTCGGTTTTTCCTAAAGGCAGTGCACTGGAACATTGACTGGAATGACTGCAGAGGGCACAGAGCTACATCAAATCGTCATTTAATGACAGTCTTCTTTAAAAAGCTTGCACCATTCAGATGTTTTACTGTGAGTAAAAGTCTTCTGTAAATGTCAGAATCAATTAATGTCTTTGTTTAAGAGAATTTTCATCATAAGTCCCACTTCGATATGAATCCCACTCATAGATCAGTATCATGATATATATTAGTCCAAAAAGTATGTACTTGAACAGACGTACTATTTTACCGGTCTTGTAGCCTTTACAGTAACAGTCTCACTTTGACTTACCCTTTTTAAAGACCCGGGGACCCTTGCACACACATCTGTATGAATCCCACAGTTTGCAGGAAACTGAATAGTGTGAAGGTGTGCAGTCTTTCAGATGTCAAATGTGTGACTCATTAGATTCCAATACAAAAGACTACTTTCCACATATTAACTGTATAATGTTTGTGAGATGTATTGTTTGAGGGACTGTTCATAAGCCACCCATCTCCTCAACAAAAAAGAATTGGACTGATAAACACACACACACACACACACACATGCAATCACTCAGATAAACTCAATTACCTAAAAATATTAAGACTAAACTAATAAACACACGCGCAAACACACTGATCAATTGTTTACAACAACCTGTAACTGCTTTTTTGCACAATATTTATTACTTGTTATTTGCACAAAACTCTATCTTTGCTGCTAGTTACAAGGAATGCTTACTGGTTCTCCTCCCACTACCTCAACTCATTACCTCATTACCACAAAGTATTGAAATGTGTCGTGTTGTCACTTTGTCGCTCTTGATTGGACATGCACTTTATGTTGTCTCTTTTGTGGTTAGGTCGATTTCTGTTCATTTAAATACTGGATGTCAACCTGTCTTGTCTCAGCTAGTCGGCTAATTAGGTTCCTTAGTTAGCTTGTTAATTTATGTTGTATGTAGCACCTTGGTCCTGGAGGACTGTTGTTTCCGTTCACAGTGTCCTGAACTGAAATGACAATAAAAGTCAGAGGGGTGATGGCCGGCTTTTTGGAGCTACAGGAGGAGCCTGAGCAAGCTGCTGAAGTTCTTGAGGTTCTGGGTGACTATGCAGCAGTTTTGAGATTGATGTTTGGTCAGGTCTGTGCTCTATACACTGAATTCTAAAAGGACTTGGTATACAACTATGAAGCCCTCTGAACATTTTTTATTGGACTACTGGAGAGAAATGTATTTAATTAAGCCCACAACCAATGCTTCTTGAGCTGACCGAAATATTTAAATTAGAGACATATTGAGTCAACTTAAAATTTGAAATTGCATACACATTATATCAACTAAACACCCATGTCAAATATTTTGTTTGGTCATTGAATTTCGTTGGTCAGCGAACAATCAAAAAAGCTGTGCAACTTGTTACTAAATGGTTTCTTTTTCATGTTGAGAACCTATTTCTTCTTTTATTTACAGTGTAGACATACTGTTGAATTGTAACACTGTACAGTAATATGCTGAGATGCTGCACATCCTTGTTCAAGCAGTAACTGTTTCACTTATTTGAACATTACCTGCCGTCTTTTCAAAAATAATTGTATACATAATTCTTTGGTACTCTGGCACTCCCACAGTCCACAAGACATGCAGATTAGGCTAATTGGCGTTCCCAAATTGCCCGTAGTGTGTGAGTGTATAGATGTGCCTATTAAGAATGTGCGTATACGTGTGTGTGCTCTGCGATGGATCGATCCTGAATACAGAATAAAGCGGTATTGACGATGAGTGAGTGAGAGAGGGAATAACAAAAATTTTTTATAACATAATATTTTGCTCACACATCATTGTTAATGTTTTTCAGAGATTTGACATGTCAAGCAAACTAGGGCTGCAAAAAAAAAAAAATGGACAAAACTGAGATCATGATTACGTACAATATTCAATACAGCATTTTGAAACATCATTCATTTATTGAATTGAAAACCTTTGTGAATTTTCTTGAACTTTAAATAGAAGTCAACAACGATGCGAGAGAGAGAGAGAGAGAGAGAGAGAGAGAGAAATGGCACAGCTTGGTTGAGCTTTTAGTCAGGGTGCAACAAGTCACAAAACTGACACTTCAGACTGTGCATATAAACCAGATATAATTTCTTTCTTAGATCATTTTTGTACAAGACTTAAAACTTGCTTTAAATAAACCTTGTCTTAAACTAAAACAATATTCAAGATATTAAACAATTTAATAAAGTCTTTAAATATTTAATTAATAAATTAAAGTACTGAGGAACTGACTTTGTTTCTTGAAACAATTGTTAACAGCAATAACAACAACAATAGAATAATAATGTATATTAAGGAGGAGAACATTTTCACAAAATTAAAAATTTTTTTGGGCGGATTCTCTATACATATATGACCCCTGGATGCCTGCACAGCATCATATTTCTTGGGGGCAGGTGGGTGGGGTGGGGGTGGGGGGGGGTTATAAAATGACATGAGAATAATCCACATTTTTGGCACCTTGTGCTTGCAGGTGATATCACAATCAAATGTAGAAAATCTAGAGCTTAGAGACAGAGAGCTACCAAACCTGGCAGTGCACCTTGCATTAGTCCCTGATCTAGTAGACTAACATGAGAATGTGTTTTTCATCTAGACTACTTTCTACAGTAAGTTCTTTTATAAGTCACTCTCGCTAAGGGCATTTGATAAACAATATAAATCAGATATTAACGTTCAGTCACCCATGCAAACTACATAACTAAAGTCAATTCATTTGAGATCTACCTTAGCTGGGCTTCATAACTGCAAATGTGCACAAACTCAGGTGCGCGAGTAGCAAATCACTGATCTTAATCTGACTGAGCATTTCTGGGATGTGCTCCAACAAGACGTCTGATCATCTTTGTAGTTACCTTAAAACTTACAGGACATGCTGCTAAAAGTAGTGAAGTTTTATAGAGTCCAGAGGTGATCGGGAGACATGTGGACGACCAAAACTGCACCAAGAGCTGAGTCTGAACGCAGGTTTTTCTGTTGGATTTTCACTTCCCACACAGATTTTATTCCACACTGCACTCATGTCTTACTCTCTCAGTTCAGCAGGAACTCACAGTCACGCTTTAAGAGTTGTTGGAGGAAGAATCTCCTTCAGAGGCTGTAAAACATTCACATCATCACAAAGTGACTAAACACTGTGTATAAATACTGTAGTGGTTTTAAACATCATTTATGGATCATAAAGGTTCACTTACAGGGTTTGGGTGGAACAGGTCTGAAGCCTGAAACACAGATGATGGACAGACAGTTAGTATCAAATCTGTCTACTGGATTTACTTTCACAAAACAATTAGTCAATATCAGCTTATTGTCTCGTCTAATTTATCAGTTCAACTTAAACAGAAGCAAAATATTCATCAGATCCCCTTTCAGGAATTAGAAAGTGTAAATCTGTTCTCTGAAAACTTCACATCTGCCTCCTTCCTCCTCTCACCAGAGTTCTTCTTCTTCCAGACCACAATTCCAGCAACAACAACAGCGACGAGAGCCGCGACTACAGCAGTGATGACAGCAATCGGTGCTCCACCTGTTAAATCAGCACAGAGTCTTTATTATCTGCTGCAGCAAGAAATCAGCTTTCACTCTCTACAGCTCTAGTTTATTAGGACCTTTTGGTACTTCTCGCACTAACTCCTTCTCCAGGCTGCTGTGCTGAACCACGCAGGTGTAGTTGTGTTTCTGCAGCTCCTCAGCTGGGACTTTCAGAATGCTTCTCTTCTGGAAGCTTCCATCCTGGTTGGGTAACGTCTCTCTGAGCTCCACGTCCTCATGCACGTCCTCTCCGTCCTTCTGCCAGGTGATGTTTAGTGCTTTGGGGAAGAAACCTGTAGCGAGACACACCACCTCTGGAGAAGGAGACGAGTGTTTCTGGATCACTGACACCTCGGGACGAACTGCAGAGACACCAAAAATCCTTGTACACTCTAATATATGTAATGTTAATATATACTACTGGTATTGTCACAACCTGATGCCTAGAATATGGCTGTGCTATTTTATGCCAACATTTCTTATGCAATTTTTATGCTCAGTAGCAAATTTAAGCATTTCTTTCTGATGAGTCTCAATAACAATGGGTTTTCTTATGGACACCCAGCTGTTTAACTCCAATCTGGTAAGTTCTCCTCACACTGTGTGTGTGGCAACTTTCACTATTAAACATAGCTCAACTATGATTTCTACTTGCCATTTTTTTTTTTTGTACACAATGTGACTTCACTAATTGATTTATTGATTTATTTTTTCCAGTTCAGCACTATATCCTTAGTTGTTTCTTTGCTTGATACAGGCCAATAATTCTTCTGAAATGGCAACATTATATTGGACATGGATAGCCGTGGCCAAAAGTTTTGAAAAAGACTCAACTAGTAATTTCCACAAAGTATGCTGCCTCGTGTTTTATGATGGCAATTCATTCTGTACAGTTATTAATACCAAACGTAGTATGAATAATGTTAATGTGCAACATTGATAAAGGGCCACTAAAAGCCAAAGGAAATCAAAATGGACAAATGTAAATGTGAACTTTGTTATTACTGTCTACAATACCAGCGTTTCAAACTTTAGTTCACACACTTTAAAATAAACAATCCATCTTGGAACCTTAATGACTTGTGTGTCTATGACCTCATGATGACTGCTTGGATGGGCACTTGGGTCAAGCCTAGTATCAAACTAGCACAAAATGTTTTCATTCACACACACACAATTAAACTAGAAAGGGACCTAGCCAATCTGTCAACATTGCACACGCTACAGTATGTGTTTTACATCGCGATCACAGGATTCACTCCTACCACTTTCTTCGGTGCACAGGTTAACAGACTGAATCAGCGACAATTGCAAGCTTTATCATCAGAGAATGATGGTAATGGCGCTCAGACGGTCAGAGTGTGTGTAAGAGTGTGTTATTACTACCTTTTCTCTCCAGAATCTCTTTGCCATAAGACACAAACTTTTTCAAGAAAAAGATACACTCTGTCCTCAGGTAAAACACACAGTAATCAGCATCATGCCCTGTAGGATTCCAAATATTTTGAGCGATCAGAGCTCTGATATTAGTTGCAGTCCAGGTTTTGGTTTTTAGATCTAGACTGATGAAATCTTCTCCATCATAAGCCCACTGGCTGTGTGCTCTAGTGCTGCCGTCATCATCGAGCTCACAGCCGAACATGAACTGCACGGTGTGAACTCCTGTAAAGACATAAAGATGTAAAGAGGGTTGTTTAGCTAAACTCTCTCTTTTTCAACACTTGTTATTCAAACCATTATACGATGCTTTCCACTCTAGCAGGAAAATGCTTTTGCAGGATATTTGTACATTTTAAACAATATTTATATAACAATTATTTATTTATTTATTTATTTATTTATTTATTGTATACTGCAATAATTCTAGTCCTGGTCCCGGAATAAGACTGACTAATGCAAACGCCAACTGATCTAGTCAAAAGTCCACTGAAATCCATTTTCTCAGAAGTAACGCTGAGTTACTGTTTTTGGTTCTTGCTTGTATTGGGGTTTAAATTAGACTGTTTTCCTCTTGTTTTCCTCATTAGTCTCAAACTATCATTTTATTTTTTTTTACTTTCCCCTTCTGCTTTTCCCTTTTATGAAAAGGACAGCAAGCAGAGGCCATCTATGCTGAAACTTTCTGGAATAATCAACAAATCTTCTACTGAGGTATGTTAAACATTCTTCACGTCAAACATTCATCTTTTCCAGTGTGTAGTTTAATCTACCAGCAGCACAACTCATACATTAATGTTACATTTAGTAAATAACCATGTACATGTTGGTCAATTGGCTAAGGTTTATTTGCTAAATGTTCTGCGCTAAAGCCACAGTCACAGCACCGTCCTCAGTAATATGAAATGATTAATGTCTAATACGAGTTTGGGAGATGCCAATAGGTTTAATAAGCTACTCAGGAAAGCAGGCTCCGTCATAGGGACCAGACTGGACTCACTAGAGACTGTGAACCTTTCTTAATAAAAAAAACGGCTAATCAGATTCTAACATGATGCTAATATAAAGCATTTCCACCTTTCATCAACATCATTTCTTTGCTTTATTTCTATTTAAACTGTGACTGTTTTGAAGTGTTTTTTCAAACAAAATTCAGGAAAACAAAATAGAGAAACCATAGGCATCAGTTATACTTTCAGCATGATTGATTTTTTCTGCCAATTTTCTTCTAGAACTGAGTGATATGAGCGCATCATCCAATCTTATCCACATTGCACTGACTCGTAATGAAATCCCATCTTGATTATAAAGTACTATTAAAAGTGGCCGTGTGTTATGAAATACAGTTACACATTGAATTCTTCAACCCCCATTGAAAATCAGGCTGTCCAAAATGACTAATTTGCAGCTGTTTTATAATAAATCAGTGAAATAAGATAAATAAAAAAAAGCTCAACACAACTGATTCCTGCGAAGTCAACACATACAGTATGGCCCCTTTTACTGATTAGTGCCGTTGCAAAATTATTCAACACCCTGATCAAAATTCCACATTAAAGCAGAAATTTGTAAATCAAGGGTTGTCTTAAGCCCAGCTGATTCAACTTATGATGCCTCGTGTCAAGAGAGTTGTCCATAAAGTTAAGGGAATAGACTGTTGCCTTGCACAAACATGCATATAAAAAAATAGCAAAGGTACAGTAATTAATGTTTCTAGAAATACAGAAGGAAGCCTATTTCACAAGTTCAAAGTTAAAGGAACAGTCGGTGCACTAGCTGGACGTAGCAGAAAGGGGAAGCTATCACCTGCTGCTACCAGATTCCTGAAGCAAGTGAGGCAAATGTTGAAAAACCTCTGATTAACTGGAAAGGACCTCAGACAGATTTGGTAGCAGCAGGCACTGGTGTGTCACTCGAGACTATAAGGCGCATACTGAACACTGAAGGTGAAGTCCTGGAGGGTTCTAGAGTGACCATCACAGTGGCCTGACTTGAATCCAATAGAAAATCCTTGGCAGTATTTGAGGGGAAAAAAACTACATACAGTAAAATAAATCAGTTGCAGCACACAAATCCAAAAATCTCATTAATGTACAGTATAGTCCAATGCCCATAAGGAATCGGCTAAGATCCCACAGAAACACTGCCAGAAGCTAGCGTCTGACAACACATCACATTTGCAGCACGGAATAATAGCTAAAGGGCGATCTGGAATAATTTTTATACTGTAGTAATCATTCAAAGTAGCATTTTGTGTGGACTTTGGAGAAACCACTTGTTATATTGGTTGTGTTGAGCTATTTAAATTACTCCTGCTTCACTGATTTATTACAAACAGCTACAGGAATTTTGCTCCAGAAACAAATTTTCAATGAGGGTTGAATAATTTCAAGTGCAACTGTATGTGTGTGTTTATAAAATATTTGTAAAATAAGACATTAGTGTATTATTTTAAAACTGTGCGTGTGTTTCACCTTCACTCTGATTCCAGTACTTCATTAGTCTATCCACATCAACTTTGAGCCACTCCTCTTCATCCTGCCATATCTTTGTCTCACTCTTCCAGAAATCTGGATCATCATCATCAATCTTCTTTATCCACTCTGTTTTTGGGATCGCCTTCCTCATAGTGCTATCATAGTACTCAGATTCCTCTCCATCCACCAGAGCAACAGCAGTGAACTCTGGGAAATGTATTCCTGGTGTGATTCCAGTGTAAAAGAACTGCAGATAGTGTGTGTCTGTGGAGGTTTACAGTTTTTTGGTAACAGTCATCACATATAAATGTGATGTTTTTGTAAAAGAAATAAAGGACAGGAGAAAATATGTAATAAAAAAGCGCAAAACACTCATTTCCATTTGAAAGAGGCTTAATAATTTATGCAATAATCATTTTAATATGAATATATTTTTAATCAGCTCCATTACATTAATATTTTCTTTTCATTTTACCTTATTCTAATTAATTTCTCATTTGTTGATAATAATACACAATAGGCCACTAGTAATGCAATCACAAACGGGACTCCTTAGATACAGCTGTGAAAATTTAGAAAATGAAATTAACAAATTGGTCATTAATACACCAAGCAGACAAAACAGCACCAAACGTTACGCTCAATATAGTGAAGGCTCTCCTTGTGCCACGGTGTAGCTCTGGCCCCTTAGGACAAGACCAAGACCAAGTCTGGTGCATCCCATGAAGTCTCAATGAAAATTGGCGTCTGGGGAGTTTGGACATTGTGTTAGTGGTCTTGTGCACTTTGCCTGCAGAGCCCCGTGATTACTGATGCATTGGATGTTCGCGTGACCGACTTCAAGGGTTGATGTGCATTTAGAGATGCTCTTTGGTATAAATCAATTGTAAAGATATGTCATTTGATTTACTCAGTATGTTTAAATGCATAGTCAAGTGAAACCAGGGGTGTTCCTAGCGATTGAAAAGATCAGGGACGAGGCCCCTTAGAAATGGCTTTGTAACCTCTGCGAGCATAAAAGCAGCAAAGATATGGATGAGGATGCCACCACGAAGTCTGGTCCTTCTTGTTATTAATGCGTACACCTCAAATACCCCAAAACACAAACTTTAAACAGTATGGAGGCTTTCAAAAGAAACAGTGTTACATATTTGACCTGACCTTGGCAATGTTTGGATCAGTTCCTGGTTATAGTGATCCTTATATCACATATCACTGGACTATGCTTCAGTCAAATGCAATAATAATATTAATAATAATCATCATCATAATAATTATTATAGACTGTAAATGTATTATTGAAATCATATTCCACAGGGACAAAGTCGTATTTCTTTGCAAACTAGTAAACACACTGAAAGAGAAACAGGTGAACTGAATTCTTAGACTAGTAGTTACAGTACTTACACCTAACAACTGCAATATTCTTTGTACAAATAATTAAACACACATGTTCTTAATATTACATACAACCCCTTTTGGAGCAAGAATGCTGGCGTCAAACTCTATTTTTACTAAGAGGACAGTGCCAAACCGCAATCTGCTGGGATTACACATGCATGGCTGCGTACTTCTCTATGTACACATTGAGGATGTATGGTGGAATATGAAGCACAAATTATGGCAACAAAGACCCTGTGCAATTGCAGTAACTTCAGTGCAACACACACAGGCTAAGAATGGTAGAAATGCCCCATCATGCTAGCTGGGGTCTTTTACCCCCCAGAACAAGACTATAATAATAATTACTGTATTCCAAGAGAAAGAAATAATTAAACCCAATGTGGTCCGATTTGATTAAAAATACTATAGAGACGTGACTTTTTAAAACAATACAAGTTTATTTCGCAGTAATATACTACAAAATATGATGAAAATAAACCTTGTCAACAACTTATTAATTAAATAGCCCTAATTAATGAATCCATTAATCCAGTTATAACAGCAGGGACAAATCATATAGAAAATCAGTGATTAAAACTTCTTTAAGCAAGTAATAGACTTCATCAAGAAAAGAAAAATGCTCTCCCTGTCAGTTAAGCCTTGCTCAAAGACCCAACTGTGTTGTTGCTGGCTTTTAAAGCTGGGACTTTCTGATGCACAGACCAGCACCTCAACTCCTGGCCTACTCCTATATTATGTCTGTGTATATATATATATAGATAGATAGATAGATAGATAGATAGATATGTAGCACTCTCAGGCTGCACCTCAAATGCAAAGATGATATGCAAATGAAGTGCACACCTTCCATCAACAGGCAGGGGGCGTGTCTTCTATTTTAAGATTTACGCAAACCAAACATCCAAAACTCTAAATCCGTGTATGTGTTTGTGTGTGTATACAGTCTAAACTGATCATGAGGTACATGTAAACCTATCCTGTAAAGAGAGGTAGTATCCAGTTACATCTATCCAGCAGAATAAATCCGCAACGTCCTCCTTACATTAAAGTAAACCTGCGTAGTTGCTTCTCTGAACTGCAAGAAACATTTATAGAATAAAACATGCTGATTAATCTATGCATTTACAAACTCACCTGCTGATGAAAGATGAACAGACGTGGTGAAAAGCAGCAGGACTCGCGTTGTTGCCATGCCGTATGTCATTTACCGCTCACAGGCTTGGGGTGAAATAAGGAATGAAACTAAAAACACTGCACCTAACAGATTAAAGTGCGCCCCCTGCTGTCTGTGCAAGGGATGTTAGGGTTTTTTTTTTTTCATTGAAATATACAAAACAGAATACAAAACACATTAAATACAGTTAAAGAACAGCAACAACAACAACAACAACAACAATAATAATAATAATAATAATAATAATAATAATAATAATAAATCAAATACAAAGCACAAAGAACAAAAAATATGGCAGTCTGAAATGAAGGTAAACACCATAATAGGATAGATATAGTGTATAAACAGTGGAAAGGATGTAGCAGGAGACAAATTAGTTCATTAAAAACAATGTTATAGTAATGTAACAGTTTATTCTTATTATTATTAAAATCAATTAGTTAAAGTGAGGTCATTTCTATTAGGAAAACGGGGGAAATGCAATTGTTCCTTTTTAATTCTCTGTTTATGGCAACATCCCTCGACACAATTCCGTCATTTCCTCTGTGCATTACCATGGTAACGTAAGTGCCTGGGATATCTGTTACTGTTTCTGTATAATTTTCGCATGTACTAGTGAAATGGGTATAACTCATGAATAAATTATTTTTTTTATTAATTTACAAGATGTATGGAAAATTATTATTGCACTGTTTACTTTTTAAAAAAAATATTTACAGATTATTTAAATATATGATAATAAAAAATAACCGATAAATGGATTTTTAAATAAAATTAAAACATTACATTAATTACAAACTTAATTTAGACTTTTGGACAAATATTGTATCATATTGATATATTGTCCTCAATAATAATGCTAATAAAGATGTAAATCCTTTTTCAAGCTTCATTGTGTGAAGTGATGAAACACTCACTTTTGCCCTACACCTTTTGCTGTTCAATTTCTCTTCCTGTAGTCTGGAATCTTACATAACACGAACCCCAAAGAACCCAGGATTCAGGCCATGTCACCACAGAGATAAAACAAAGCACTAGCCACAAAACACCTATGATATATATATATGTTCTAATAATACCAAAAGTTAAATTTCAATGCAATGAAATAATGGGGTTGAACCATGTTAAATGCACATGAAGAGTAAAAAATAAAAATAAATAAAAATACAAACTGGACTATCAGCTGTCTTGTGATGACTGAATACGGAATGTAACATATAGAGCAGTGCCTCATCTACACAATGTTTCCTCCTATATGCAAACCATGGTGGGTCCACAAATGAACTAACTGGCATCTTAAGGCCTATTTTTCCAAATATTTATCCTCTTTCAAAATATTAAATTATATCTCACAATGTGATATGTAATATGATGTAAGTGCAATAGTTCCTACTTTAGTGAGCTCCTGGGTATGATTTCTCTTAGGGACTGGCGCTATATAGGATGTTTTTTTTTTTTTATAATTCTAGATTCACTAATTTAAGGAGAAAAGATATAATGAAAGACATTTTTCAGAGTGCAATGATTGATACCATCCAGCACACCCGCCCTTTTTACTTTAAGACATCTAAGCAGATGGGACTCCTGATCTGGAATGATAATACACATATACTAGTTCTTCTGTGCTAATAATTTAAAAACCTCATGTCATTTGTTATATTTACGATATATTATCAATATTATCATAACACTAGACTAACTGATGCATTCAAAACAACCTTTATTATATATATATA
>QMIH01001908.1:83710-99260 GCA_003987875.1 Clarias batrachus
CAACACTGTGTGTGTGTGTGTGTGTGTGTGTGTGTGTGTGTGTGTGTGTGTGTGTGTGTGTGTGTGTGTGTGTGTGATGTACCCTAAGGTGTGAGGAATCATTACATCTATTCCACTCTCGCTGTAATGTGACAGAACACTAAGAGAGAACACAATTGTATTCATTGGGTTCAAAGACACAGAAATGCTCACTGACTCACTTGCATTATGTGCTAATAAGGAGCTGGAGAATATCTACTGAAAAGGATCGGAATAAATTATACTATTTCAAAAATGTTAGCACTTAATCAACAAAGTTTTACATTCAGTAATAAACACATTTTATGA
This sequence comes from Clarias batrachus, assembly GCA_003987875.1. Classification (NCBI taxonomy): domain Eukaryota; kingdom Metazoa; phylum Chordata; class Actinopteri; order Siluriformes; family Clariidae; genus Clarias; species Clarias batrachus. The sequence continues at coordinate 84,038 of QMIH01001908.1, forward strand.
CAATGTCTTTGTATTTTTTTTCTTTCTGTTTGTAATCAGGAGCTGGAGCACAAAGTCATCACTCTGATAAAGAATGAGCTGAAGAGCTTTAAGAAGCTCCTGAGTTTTAATTACCCAGCATTCTCTGAGAGGGAGGTGGAGGATAAGGAAGATCAGAGCAGTGTCAGAAAGTCAGCGCTGAAGATCACATTCTGAAGAACATGAACCACACAGATCTCGCTAACACACTGCAAAACAGTAAGAGCTCATGGGATTATAACATCACTTTAACTTTAGAGGAATGAAACTGCTGTAAATTTATTAAACATATCTCTTCATAATGTTCTTTTATCAACAGAATATAACAGATCACTCCTGACATTACACATTATATAAAACTTCACTAGATATAAAATATCGCTAATCATAGGGTTTACATTTCTTCTTCTTTTTTTCTTTTTTTCATTTCATTTCATTCTTCATCAATTATCAGAACTCGTCTCTGTGTACCAGCGAAACCTCAAATCCAAACTGAGTGAGAAATGTAAAAGAATTAACGGGAATGGAAACTCAGCACTTCTGAATGAGATCTTCACAGAGCTCTACATCACAGAGGGCTGGAGGGGAGATGTGAATAATGAACGTGAGATGAGACCGATTGAGACCGCATCCAGGACATCAGCAACACAGGAGACCTCCATCAAATGTAATGATCTTTTTAAAAACAAATCCATCAAAAGTGTGCTGACTAAAGTAGTTGCTGGAATTGGAAAAACAGTCTCTGTGCAGAAGTTCATTCTGGACTGTGCTGAAGGGAAAGTAAATCAGGACGTCACCTTCATGTTTCCACTTCCCTTTAGAGAGCGGAATCTGATGAAGCAGAAAAATCTCAGTCTAATGAATCTTGATCACTTTTTTCCAGAAATAAAAGCATTCCAATTAATAGACTGTGAGATCAACAAAGTTATGTTCAACTTTGATGGTCTGGATGAGTGTTGACTTCCTCTAAATTTCCAGAAGAATGAAAGATTAAGTGATGTGACAGTCAGCCTCAGTGGATGTGCTGCTGACAAACCTCATCAAGGGGAACCTGCTTCCCTCTGCTCTCCTCTGGATCACCACTTTACCAGCAGCAGCCAATCAGATCCCTCCTGAATGTGTAGACCAGGTAACAGAGCTACGAGGGTTCAGTGATCATCAGAAAGAGGAGTACTTCAGGAAGATCAGTGATCAGAGCCTGGCTAATAGTCATCTCGCACCTGAAGTCTTCAAGAAGCCTCTACATCAGGGGTCTCAAACTCCGTTCCTGGAGGGCCGCAGCCCTACAGAGTTTTGTTCCAACCATAATTAAAAACACCTGATCCAACTAAACAAGTCATTAAGGCTGAATTTGAAAACTACATGGTATGTATGTTGGAGCAGGGTTGGAACAAAACTCTGTAGGGCTGCGGCCCTCCAGGAACTGAGTTTGAGACCCCTGCTCTACATCATGTGTCACATCCCAGTCTTCTGCTGGATCTCAGCCACTGTTCTAGAGAGAATGTTGGGTGAAGGAGAGAGTGGAGAGATCCCCAAGACTCTGATTCAAATGTTCACACACTTCCTGATCTTTCAGATCAAACATAAGGACCAAAAGTACCATCAGAAATGTGACCCTGATCCTCAGCAGACCAGAGAGAGTATCCTGGCACTGGGAAAACTGGCTTTCCAACAGCTGGAGAAAGGAAACCCGATCTTCTATGAGGAAGACCTGAGAGAGTGTGGTATTGATGTCAGAGAAGTGTCAGTGTACCCAAATCTTCAGAGAGGAGTTTGGGCTTCACCTGGGGAAGGTGTTCAGCTTTGTACATCTGAGTGTTCAGGAGTTTCTGGCTGCTTTATATGCATTTCTCTCCTTCTCCTTTAAAAACCTAAAAAAAAAATACCAAGCCTGGTTACCTATTTTTACCAAGTCAAACATGTCTGATTTCTTGAAGAGTGCAGTGGACTAGGCCTTACAGAGTGAGAATGGACACCTGGACCTTTTCCTCCGCTTCCTTCTGGGTCTCTCACTGGAGTCCAACCACACTCACTTACGAGACCTCTTGCCCCAGACAGGAAGCAGCTCTCACAGCAATCAGGAACCAGTCAAGTTCATCAAGAAGAAGATCAGGAAGAATCCATCTCCAGAGAAATCCATCAATCTGTTGCACTGTCTGAATGAACTGAATGATCATTCTCTAATGCAGGAAGTACAACATTACCTAAACAGTGAAGATAACAGGTGTCTCAGTGGAGGCAGACTCTCTTCTGCTCAGTGAGCAGCTCTGGTGTTTATGTTGCTCAACTCAGATGAGAAACTGGATGAGTTTGATTTGAGGAAATATGACCGATCAGCGGAATGTCTTCTGAGGCTGCTGCCAGTGCTCAAAGCATCCAGAAAAGCTGTGGGAGTCATTTTAAAACGATTCATAAATGTATTACTAATTACATAAACTTTTATTAACTTATTTATTTACTCTAACATGGAGTAATGAGGGAGTTGATTAAATAGGAAGCATTAGATAGCTGTCTTTTTCTATTTAAATGTAAATTCCAGATTTAGTCAAAAACAAAGTTCTTGTAATTTGTAAGTGATTCCACCCTCATTGATATGTCCATTTTAAAATACACACACAATTTACCCAGATTTTTAGATATATATATATATACATTTTTTTAATATTGATGTTTTTGTAATTTATGCACTTGAATCTGTTGTGTGTTGTGTGGCTGAAATTAGATCACCTTGTCCTTTACTCTTTCTTTACAGATTGTGGAGTGTTTCTTCCTGATCTGATCTGAGTATCACACACAGAGGATGATGAGGATAAACTCTAACAGCTTAAAGCTTTTGAAGAACAGCTGTGAGAGCTGAAAGTGACGTCTTCATTTTCTCATGCAGTGATAATCAGATGATCTCCAACATGTCAGGACTTCTACTTCTCTAGCTGGTGGTGAAAATGCACCAGCTGAAAGAAATCAACTTTAATTACCTGACCAGTAATATTTATATCATTTTTGGTCCTGTTGCTTCTCCTCGCCAATTAAGGGAACTATTGTACGAAAATAGATCTATCACATTCACCTAAAATTAAAAGGAACAATATACAAACTAAAACATTTCCATTACAAAAACAGGCAGTTTTTAGAATGTTCACCCAAAATAAACGTGATAAATTTGACTCAGCTACACTTAGTCTGACATAAATGTGTTGTGTGTTCTGTTCACTTCATGTTCTTATAAAATGAATTAATTGATAAATGTGATCTAACAAAGGTAAATGGGATTTAAAAACAGTAGACCTATGAACATGGCTGAGTAAAAAGAACATGCACACCAATCAGGGGTTATGAGGTTATAATGGTTATTTATTTTTACACAAAGAAAAGTGGATGTTATGTAACATGTAGTGAACAATAGATGGCAGCAGTGAGACAGAAAATGAAAGAGGAAAAGGTGGTGGTTATGCCAGGTGAGGAAATGAGAGGAACACAGGGACACAGGACTTATGAGGTGCGTTCCATTCCGAAGTGAACTTCACAAGGTGCTTCCTGCTCCCTGCTACGTGTACAGTGAATGTTAGTGAAGGGAACTTCCATTAACAAAACTCCACCATGCAAAGTCACTCATTGCAATGTCACCAGCACAGACGTCACTTCCTCCGTGCGTTACCATGGTAACAAGCACCTCGGATGTCCATTGCTTAATCAAAATAAATGATTGATTAATAATAATAATAATAATTGGTTAAAGATGTACAGAGATTTATTTTTTATAGATTACTCACCAATATACAGATGTTACTCAACCAGAATTGGACATTGGACCGTTGCGGCACACTGCAGCGGCATTAAGGATTTGTGTTTGCTGGCTTTAAGCCGCTAAGTGGTGGTATAACCATAGACTGAGGCGTCAGGTCTTATTTCATTCTCTCAAGCATTAATGAGCTGCAGCTCATCGACAGCTGCACATGACACTGTAGCATCTAAATTCAAGCCAAACATTGTAATTAAACGAACGTATAATCACAGTACTAAAATTAAAGTACATTTAAAATAAATAGTCATTTCTTATGTACATCGAATTTAACAGAAGTAAACGTGAACACAGTGAGACTTTAGATTCTGTCATGTGTAATTAGAAAATCCACAAAAGGGTTTTGTGTTTGTGTACTTTGTGTTTTTTTATTTATAGTAGATTTATTAACTTAAATAATTGAAACTAAATGACCATAAAATTCTAACATAATGATGTCAGTCAGCAGCGCTGGTGTTTTTGCATTCTTATGATAAGAATGAAATGCAGTATGCTTTTATGATCATCATTATCTTTAATAAATAATGAAAAAAAGAAATTATGTAAATTTCTACCTTCCAGTAGCACATGATTTGAACGCTGATTTGAACTTGAATAAATAATGGACAGGATCAGCCATTCATTTCCATCAACTTGTTTGTGGTGAAATTTTTTTTTCCAAAAAGTTTATTACATTTTTTAAAATTAAATTAATGTTAAAAATGAAAAAAAAAAAAAAATTACGTATGTCAGATTCTCATCTCTTCACGCTCATGGTGACGTGGAAAGTGAGAATGGGTTGTGGATATTTTAGATTGAGTGGACAGGGGATACACGGCACACACAGAGTGCTTTATCCGCCCTCAAAATGTTAAAACTGTGCACTCAGCAATGTGGCGGGAACATAAGTATAAATATAATATCAGAAAAAAATATGTAGATGAAACATTATTTTTCCACATTTTTTGTCTTGAAATATAAAGCAATAATGCAGATCAAATATAATATACCTGTCGATAAATAAAAAGGGATATTTAGACCTTTACGCGAAATATATTTCACTTAAATATCACAGATTAAAACAAGGAAAGAAGACGTGCTGAGCGTCAGTTCATTGAGATGCAGACAAAAGGTACAGGAAGGAAACCGGTTTTGTTATTGTACAAAACCAGAATATTTTCAGTAAATTTAGGAATTACATTCAAAAAGTATCAAATCCAACTATGAAGTCTGATTTAATTGCTACCATTAAACATTTTTATTTATTTTATGTTTTGCTGGCGAAATACATTTTAGGCAGAGACTACCAATTCTGCCAATTCTCCCATCAGTGAAACCGGTTTGATAACTTCACACCCATCGTGAATGAAAGGTGAGAAGAGGGATTACAGTAACTGGGGGTCTGCATGTGTTCACCTCGGAGCGCACTGTTGCATTATATTCAGCGAGTAGCCTATATATTTGTTTGTTGCATTTCTGGGGGAGCATGTCTACAGTTTTATCAATAAATCTGCTCATATCTGCACGGCCGTTTATCAGCCTTTTGATCAACGGCACTCATTGTCAAGAACTGTGTGGTAATATGGGCTGATGTTGCCATGGGCTGAAAAAGGGCAGGCATAGGCGCAGAGGGTTTTTAAACATAAAAAAGTCTTTTAATAACAAAATAAAACAAAACATAGAACAAAAGGGAGTTAGCGAAACACAGGCTCTTTAGCGAGACACAGGCTTAGAGCTTTACACAAGAAACATGGAGCTGAACTGAGACCAGAGACAGGAGTGACCAATGATTGAACGGGTTAGAAGTTAAATGGGTTAGTATCTAGTCTGGTTATTGTTGAAGTAGATGATGACCTAACCGTGTTAGTAACTAAGAGGGTTAGTAGCTAAGCTGGTTAGTAACTGAACCTACAGGGGAAATGAACACACAAGAGGCTAAACACTCACAAGAGGCTAGTCCATACTAGAGGCTAATCCATACTAAAGATTAAAGCCACTAGCGCCCAATCCGACTAGAGGCTAAACCTACTGGAGGCTAAACCGTCTAGCAGCTAAAAACTAGCGGCTAAACCTACGAGTGGCTAAACACTCAAGTGGCTAAACGTACTATTACAGATAAACATACAAGGAACTAAACAAGAGGCAAGCAGACACTGGAGACATATAGAACAGTACTTACACAAAACACTGGACAACCTAACTATTACCTTTAACTTCACACAAACAGCTCCACAACACCAAAGTCAAATGAACATAAACATAACAAAACTAGAGCCTTTCCAAACTGGGGGGTATTCCAGAAAGCAGGTTATGTGACATACCCGGGTAAGTTTAAGAGTAAGTTTGTGGATAACCTCATCTTTCGGTTCCAAAAAAGGAGGTAACTCTCTGGGTATGTTTGTAACCATAGCAACTTACTCTCTGAAGATAACCTGCTCTGTAGCAGGTTATGTTCCAGGGTCAGTTTGTTTCAGAAGTTTATTGAGCATGACGTGCGCTTTTAATGAAGATCCTGTGGATGTGGAGGCACAAATTATACGAGGTTTTTTTTTCTCCGGGAGAGAGTTATAAGAAAAATAAGACCTTTTTATTTCCTAATGATTATTTGTAAGAGAGTTATCGGTTTTCAAGGGAATCATTAATTTACTTAACACGTCTCTTGAAACCGCATACTGCAAATGTCACAAACCGTGGGTCTGGGCTTAGAAAACATTCTGTACATACAGTAGCACTTCACTTAAACACTTCTTACACATGTTTGTACAGTTCCCTGGCCATAAACCTCCGCGTGTTATTACAGAGAAATTCCACAGAGTGGCAGTTTGTCCTTTGTAGTAAAATCTATGACGCATATTTAATATGTAGTCATACTATTTATATCCATACATGTATTCATCCTACACACACACACACACACACACACACACACACTGGATACTTCCATATATGACTTTCTATTTCAGGGTTTCAAAATGTAATTGGGTGCATTGATGGCACCCACATTCCTATTAACGCTCCTTCAATAAATGAGGGAGACTATGTTAATAGGAAATCGATTTAGCATCAGTGTACAGGTAACAACTTGATTTTTTGGCTTAAAATTATGCCACCATAGCCACTCCGGAGTCACAGCGGAGGCATCAGGCAGTTTGGCGACCCCCGATGTAGGCTGTATAGTTAAATATATGCATATATATTAAAAGAAAGATTGACACAAACATAATAAAGCTTGACCCGCGTCCAACCTAGTGTTTTTTCAAATTAAAGTGTACTGTATGAAGTCTGCTGTCCCGCATCCACCCGACTTTGCAACCAATCTGACGAAAAGCTGAAGGGCTCTACTTGTGGTGTGGAACAGGGCATAGTTCACCCTACAAAGTGCACTGGGTTAACCACTCACTCATTGTCTATAACACTTTATACTGTATTCAGGGTCACGTGGGGGCTGGAGCCTATTGCAGGAGACTTAGGGCATGAGGCGAGGTTCACTTTGGATGGGGTGCCAATCCATTATAGGGCACACTCACATGATCATTCACATACTATGGGCAATTTGGGAACACCAATTAGCCTAATCTGCATGTCTTCGGACTGTGGCGTGTCTTTGGAACCACAAAACACAAGGAGAACATGCAAACTCCATGGAGTTTTAAAAAAGAACTAGGGTTCTTTTTATCAGCTACTTTCATCAGCAGATCAGGTCACCTATAAACACCAGTGACCTTATCTGCTTGATTAGTTATGCAGTAACAAGGGAGCAGGCCGTACATGACAATGGGAGTGTTGAATCAGAAACAGAAGAGTTTTACAAAAGTTTACAACAAATGGAGTGAGTTTTTTTTTTATTTTAAGAAAAAGGTTAACATCAAATGGAGTAAGGTGTGAGATATTTTCAAATTAGTTAAATAAATAAATATCTGTGGTATTGTACAGTATATTGCACATATATTTATTGCATAGTGAGAAGAATGTTTAGCTGTTCATGAGGTAAATTGCCTGGGGAAAAAACTGTTCTTGTGCCTGACTGTCCTGGTGTTCGGTGCTCTGTAGCGTCGACTCGACGCAAAAGTTCAAGGACAGGGTGGATTGGGTGTGAGAGGTCCAAAGTGATATTCCGAGATCTTTTCTTCACTCTGGATCTATACAGTTCTTGCAGCCTGCCAATAATTCTTTCAGGAAGCCGAACCGTCCTTTGTAGTCTTCTAATGTTTGCTTTTGTAGCTGAGCCAAACCAGAAAGTCATTGAAGTGCACAGGACAGATTCAATGACAGCTGAGGAGAACTGTGTGAGCAGCTCCTGTGGCAGGTTGAACTTCTTCAGCTGGTGAAGGAAATACAACCTCTGATGGGCCTTTTTAACAATGGAGTCAATGTAAATGTCCCTCTTCAGGTTGTGTCCAGGAAGCGGAATGAATCCACTTCTGTCACTGTCACAGCTGTTCATGATAGTGAGAGAGGGGAAAGTGCAGGTGGATTTCTTCCTATCACTACTACTATGTTACGGCCTTTCTTAGGATAAATCAATTTCCATAAATGGAGAAACCAAGGAAGGCAATGTGACATAAAGACAATTAAGACTTACAAAAAACACGCACAACATTCACACACTGGACTTTTCAGGCAAAGAGGAAGAAAAAAAGGTGAGTATGTAGGTCTTCCTTCTCAACTGCTGCAGCGTCTTTTTAAAACTCTCCACCAAATACCACACTCGTGGATTAGCAACAGGTGCATCAACCTGAAAGGGGGGGAGAGCGAGAGGGAGCATGCGCAAGCACACACAAAAAAAGTAAGGAGACTTACACAGTGCACCAAACTCCAGAAAAAAAAAGAAAAACATAGCTCAAGTCGTAACACTCCCCCACCTAAGAGGGAAAAAAAACAAACAATATATATAAATGGATATGAATATCATTTTTTTCAAAGAAGGAAAAAACTCAAACCTTAACTCCGAGAGAGAGCATCAGCAACAATGTTATCTGCCCCCTTCCTATGCTGTATCTCCAAATTATACTTTTGGGCCATCAACGCCCAACGCATTAAACGTTGGTTGTACATGCGCGAAAGGAAAACCAAAGGGTTATGATCTGTAAAAACCACCACTGGTTCAGCTGTAGATCCCAGATAGACATCAAAATGTTGTAATGCTAAAAGCATAGCAAGTGTTTCCTTTTCAATGGTTAAATAGTTTTGTTGACTTTTATTGAACTTGACTGAAAAGTAAGACACAGGGTGAGCAAAACCATCAGGACCATCCTGCAAGAGAACAGCTCCCACTCCTGTTGCACTTGCATCAACCTCCAACTTAAATCGGCGTGACAAATCAGGAGCTAACAGCACTGGTTCACTGCAAAGCAAAGACTTGGCACACACAAAAGCATGTTGGCAGTCATCTGACCAAGAAAAAGGTGTCTTTGGACTGCAAAGGGCAGTCAAAGGTGCAACTACGACAGAAAAGTTCTTACAAAAACATTTGTAGTAACCTGCCATTCCTAAGAATCTCCGCAATTCACGTCGAGTGGTAGGAACAGGGTACGATAAGATTGCAGTCACTTTAGCTTCAACAGGTCGCACCTTGCCTTGACCAACTTGCTTTCCCACATAAGTCACGGTTGCTTTCGCAAATTCACACTTCTTGAGATTGAGCGTAAGAGAAGCACTCAAAAGTCTATCAAAAACCACATGCAACGTTGACATGTGCTCAATCCAAGTGTCATTGTAGACCACAACATCATCCAGATATACATTACAATGCCTTACATCTCTCAGCACTAACTCCATTAAACGTTGGAATGTTGCTGGTGTGTTTCGCAAACCAAACGCCATTCACATATACTGTGCAAAATGATCGAGTGTAACAAAAGCAGCAATATCTGAGGCACGTGGCGTTAACGAAACTTGCCAATAAAGACGATCTAGCTTTGTGATATAGCGAGCAGTTCCTAAATTGTCAATGCAATACTCAACTCTCTGCAAAGGGAAAGAATCTGCTACAGTGACCGCATTCACTCTTCTAAAATCAGTGCAGAACCGGACAGAACCATCTTGCTTTGGCACCAACACGCAAGGAGAACTCCAAGGAYTTTTGCTCAATTTGGCAAAATTATTCTGCAGCAAATAGGACACCTCTGTTTTCATAACTTCCCTCTTGTCAAGAGAGCAACGGTAAGCATGTTTAATCCGCAGAGCTTAGCCAACATCAATGTCGTGCTGAAGAACAGATGTACATGAAGGAACATCTTTAAAAAGCTTGGAATAATTACTAATCAATTCAATTATGTCCATTTTTTGAGCATTCGCAAGATAAAACAAATAAGATGACAAAGAGTTTAAAATCTCAAAATTATTCAAACAGCCTCCATAGAACATTTCATGATGCCTCTCTAATCCATCCTCCTGATCCTCTTGGACAGTAAGCACAGTAGACACAAGAGCTATTTTCTCCTGAACTGTAGCACTTTTAGTCACATCCTCAACTTTATCTGTTTTCATTGATCTTTCTAAATATGTCTTTAACATATTCACCTGACAGACTCGCGTTTTCCTTCAACGGTCTGGAGTGTAAATCACATAATCGGTTTCGTTCAACTTACTTTTTACCACGTAAGGACCAAAAAACCGGGCAGCAAGAGCAGCACTGGGCAAAGGAAGTAAAACTAAAACCTTTTCTCCCGGTTTGAAATTTCGCACTTCGGAATATTTATCATATTGCCGTTTCATCTTCTCTTGTGAAAGAGAAAGGCCAGCCTTGGCAAAAGCACAGGCTTTGTGCAAGCGTTCTCGACATTATGAAACGAAGTCCAAGATATTTTTCTTTGGTTTTTGTCCCACTGCAAGGAATTGATCTTTAAGAACCTTAAGAAGTCCCCGTACATTATGGCCAAAGACAAGCTCAGTGGGACTAAACCCCAACGATTCTTGTCTCGCATCACGAACAGCAAACAAAACCAATGAAACGCCCTCATCCCAATCGTGCACAGTTTCATGGCAGTATTTGCGTAGCATAGATTTTAATGTCTGATGCCAACGCTCCAAAGCCCCTTGTGATTCAGGATGGTAGGCACTAGAAACAACATGTGAAATTCCCAACTCTTGCAACGTTTTACGGAAGAGTTTAGACATAAAATTAGATCCCTGACCCGACTGAACTATTTTGGGCAAGCCAAAAGTTGTAAAGAATTTCAAAAGAGCTTTCGTAACAGTAGCAGTAGCAATTTTTCGCAAAAGTATCGCTTCAGAAAACCTTGTGGTTACACACAATTGTTAAGAGATACTGATTACCAGTTTTCGTCCGTGGAAGTGGACCCACACAATCCACAATAATCCACTCAAATGGCTCACCAACCGCTGGAATTGGATGAAGTGGCGCCGGTGGAATCACCTGATTAGGCTTACCAGCCATCTGGCAGGTATGACATGTTTTGCAATAATGGGAAACATCAGATTTTAAACCCGGCCAGAAGAAATGTTGCAAAATCCGATTATACGTTTTTGTCACCCCAAGATGACCCGACCACAAATGATCATGTGCCACAGCTAAAATACTTTGACGAAATTGCATAGGAACAACAATGGAACAACAGTGCCCCAATCATAATCATCTCCATCCTTCACAGTATGTGCACATTTACACATCAAAACTTCATTGTCCCAATAAAATCGATGATTTGACAATGGCGGTATAGCAACATTTGCACTCTTGCGACACTTATTCAGTGTAAAATCACTGTGTTGAGCATCTATCAAGACTTCACGTGAGATGGGTAAAAACGCAACCGTTTCTGGTGCAAACGAGGATTCAACAACTCTAACCTTGGTTCTTCATCCAAGAACTTTTCCTGTTCAAAAGCATCTGCTAACAATGTGTCAAGAAGTTCAACCTCCTCCTGCTGAGATCCCCTTTTCAGCTGTGCTCGGGTCATTACTGCACTGCTGGAAAACACTTCAGGAAACTTCATCAGCATCATCAGATGGCACATCCACAACATGTACAACTGGCATAACTTTTCCACCAGCTATGTCATTCCCCATGATAAAATCAACTCCCTTAACAGGCAATGAAGAGCAAACTGCCACATTAAAACATCCGGACACCAGATCAGATGTAATCCATACTTTATGAAGTGGAACAGACATAAAACCCATTTAAATTCCCTGTACAATAGTACTGGTACCACATGAGGTTTCTGCACAAAATGGCAGCACATCTGCTAAAATGAAGGATTGAGAACCTCCAGTATCTCGCAAGATCTTCACAGGGCGCTGAGCATCTGCTCCTGTCAGAGACACAAAACCCTCAAAAACAAAAGGTTTAAGACAATCTTCATTACTCACATCATCAAATGCAACTTTGGCAGGCACAATCTTCAATAAAACTACTGGACATGATTGACCTACCACATCCTGTCTCATATTTTTTCTTTTCAATTTAGAACAGTCAGCAATCACATGTCCCATTTTATGATTCTCCTCTGAATTTCAAATCTTTTGTCTTAAAATCGGATTGACTAGTTTCGTTACCTTTCTGTGGAACAGACATAGATTCTGGTCGATTTCGAATGAACACTTTTATGCATCAACGCAAATTCATCAGCAAGTACAGCGGCTTGTTGTACAGTATTCACCTTTTGTTCGTTCAGATAAACAGCGGTACGATCAGGAACGCAGTTTTTAAATTCTTCGATCAACATCAGGTTTCGCAAAGAGTCATAATTAGTAACATTACACACTTTAATCCATCGGTCAAATAAAATACTCTTTTCTCGAGAGTATTCAACATAGGTTTGAGACACAGCTTTTTTAGTTGTACGAAAACGCTGTCTGTAATGTTCTGGAACAAATTCATAAGCATGAAGTATAGCATTTTTTAAGGTTTCATAATTCACACTCTCTTCCAACGAAAGTGAAGCACACACCTCCTGAGCCTTTCCAGTAAGTTTGCACTGTAACATTAAAGACCAAACATCACTTGGCCATTTCAAAGCTGTAGCTAAACGTTCGAATGCTTGAAAATAAGCTTCAACCTCTGTTTCCCGAAAAGCTGGTACAAGCACAATATTTTTTGCCACATTGAAAGAGCTTAATGATGAATCATTCATGTTAGACACAGGCACTGAATTAATCGCATCTGTTATAACTGCAACATTTACTCAATTACCACCTCTAAGCTTTTCATCACCCTGATCACTCGAACCTACTTTTTGTCTTTCTTGCAATTCAAGTTCTCGTAAACGCACTCTAGTATCAGCTTTAATTTGATATTTCTCTAATTGACATTGCAACTCATCTTTTCTTGCTTGAGCTTTATCTTGAGTTTCCAACTGTAATCTCGCTAAACGTATTTTTAAACGAGCTTCTCCTTGAAAAGTCGGTGATGCAGCCATAGAAAATGAAAATGGATCAAATTTTGGCATAGACAAAGGTGGTGGACATACCTCTTCCTCACCAGAGTATCAAACTATCAGCACTTGTAGACACTCTGTCTTGTTCCATTCCAGCAACTGGCAACTTCGCCTGCTGAACATCAGCAGGAACTACTGGCAACACTCCTTTGTCTGAAAGCGCAGCCAAAACATTAGCCTTCAAATCCTTTTTAAGTAGTGTTTATAAATTACATTCGCATTAAATTAACAAGTTAACAAGTAAATAAATAATCTCCAGACCTAACCTCAATCAAGAATTCTAAACAAAGTCCTAACTAGTCTTCAAGGGTTACCAGTTGAAAGAATAAATCTCTCTCCCGGGATACCTCCAAAAATAACAAACTAAAACAGAAAAAAACACAAAACAAGAAATAGTGAACCGTAGGAAAAAACGGTGCTCAGCACGGCCCAGCTGGAACACTCTAAATAACCGGAGAATTTTGCTTACCTGCAACAATGCTGTTAGTACTTTAGTATCTAACACAACAAATGCTTTTTAGGCAAATTGATCTACCATACGGAACAAAATCAATCCCGGATGAGCCCCCAATTTATGCTACGGCCTTTCTTAGGATAAATCAATCTCCATAAATGGAGAAACCAAGGAAGGCAACGTGACATAAAAAACAAGCAAACAATAAGATAAATTAATCGGCTTATCTTTAATTCAACCACTTGTAAAGCAAACAGACTGATTTCTAACCAACACTAAACACTTAACCAAGCAGACTCAATATTTACAGACAATTAAGACTTTCACACACTGTACTTTTAAGGCAAAGAGGAAGGAAAAAAAGGTGAGTATGTAGGTCTTCCTTCTCAACAGCTGCAGCGTCTTTTTAAAACTCCACCAATTACCACACTCGTGGATTAGCAACAGGTGCATCAACCTGAAAGGGGAGGGGGGGTAGGAGAGCGAGAGGAAGCATGCGCAAGCACACACAAAAAAAGTGAGGAGACATACACAGTGCACCAAACTCCAGAAAAAAAAGAAAAACATAGCTCAGGTCGTAACAACTACCACTCAGTCGGGAGGGCTAAAGACTATCACGTGTTTCCTCCAAACTACGTGTGTCCAACCGACCACATCTTTTTCGAACTGCTCACTCATGCACCGTTGTGGGCGACGTAACACACTCGGAGGACAGCGCTATCCGCTCCTTCCACTTCCACAGCTCACAGACGCCCCTGATTGGCTGTAGAGTTGTGATTAATGTGGGAGGAGCACTAAGTACCTCTCATCCCTCCTCTCTGAGAGAGCTCGGCCAATCAGCTTTCCCTAGACCTCCAGCTGCGGGAGGTTACAGCATCACCCGGGAATCCAAATCGCAATCTCCAGATCATAGGGCGAGCACTTTACCACTGTGCCACTCAGAGGCCCTTTTTAAAGCATTTCAACAGCGCCGCTGCTCTGCCAGTTACAATGTTCAGCAGAACGTCTGAATAATCAAAAACTGGTTGAAAATTGTGTGATGTGTTCTGCTGAATGTTCAGAAGTTCATGCCTGTTATGACTGATAACATTTGAGAAACAAATAACAAAAACAGTAAGACAAATGGAGGTCCACACCGAGGCAGCCATCCGCGGCGCCGTCGTCTTGAATGATCGTATGATGTATGCTGTAATTCCTCAATAATTAATGGCTAAAACCTGAAAATCTTGACTTTGCTTAAATCATGTTCTATTTTAAATTCAATGTGGTGGTGTACAAAAATATCTTATCTTTGTTCCAAATTAATGGCCCTGACTATAAATTAAAGGAAAATTTAATTACTGTTATTTTTTATTATAGTGCACACTTATTTGGGATCATTATAACTATGGTAATCACTTATTATTTCCTGTTTTTTATTATTATTCGATTAAGTAAAGACAAAAAACAAATGTGTCTGAAAAACAATTAGTGGTCAGAAGCAGATGTAACCTGAGGGAAGGTGTATTTTTAAAAGAGGACCACACAGGTGTCAGTTTTGTGTTTGAAAAAACATTCACACCTTAAGATGGACAG
>QMIH01001909.1:6793-23728 GCA_003987875.1 Clarias batrachus
ATATATCATCACCCATCAGTGCTGCGTTTAAAGGTGAAATCATTGCATTATTACACCAAACAAAACAGACTAAAATTAGGAGGGCATAAATGGAATCCACATATTTTTATTTGATCTGTCATAATACAAGTAACAACCCTTTAAACTTCCAAGATATGTAAACAATTTGTTTATAAGGGTGTCTTAAATTGGAATGGTTAAAAAAAAAAAAAAAAACAGATCCAGCATGAATTCTCCCACCACATTGACCCTACTCGGAGTTAAAAAAAAAAAAAGAAAAAGTCAGTAGAAATGCATGTGGGTAACATTGATCCAAATCTGAGCTGAACATAAAAGATGGACTGTTTGGGGAGGTCCCGTTAGGGAAATGCTGCCCCAGATCCAACAAAGTGCTACAACTCATGTCTCAAAATGAGAGGAAAATCCAGGCCTCCAATAAGATAAAGCTTGGTGCTGCAGAAACAAATGATTAATATAGAAAGGAGGTCTTCAGAGAAATAGTGATGATAACAGTCTTCACACACTTTCTCATGTCTCATCCTGTGCCTGCAGCTCCCTATGGAACGTTTTGTTTAGAGGCATCAGCTTGTTTTTGGATGTGTAAGGTGAAGCCTTGTCTCTCATCACATCCCATGGGTGGGCTTTTGAAAATGCAGCTGATACTGAAAGCAGTTCAGCTGGGTCTTGGCTCCATCTGTGCTAGAGCTGTGTGGGTTATTCCTTTACATAGCTTCTGAGCTGCTTACTTTCCATTTTACAAGATATTTTCACCTCTATGTACAACACCTGATTGGCATTTATATAGAAATATATATAGATGACAGTCTGGTTGTATTGCAGTTATCCAAAACAGCTTTTTATATCCATGTGCTCCCTGAACCTGGCACACTTACAGATGATTGCATAAAAAAAAAAGTTTGAATTTGAATTTGATCTTCAGGTCAGGCTGAAAAATATGTAATATCCACTTGCCTCTGGGGAAAATTGAAACTGGAGTAGGCTGAAAAACCTGCAGTACCATCAGTTTTTCAGTTAATTTGGGCCAGGTAGAATTTAAAACCAAAGGAAAAACCATGCCCAAATCAATTTTCTTTACTTTCGTTCACTTGGTAAATGAAATGAAACGATTCCTGCTCAGAAGTAAACACAGAAACCAAAACAAACTATCGGATACTGCTACAGCAGTTTCAATCCTGTGGACAAATTGGATTTGCTGAACTTGGCACACCTACTGATAATCACTGCATTTAAAAAACGCTTGAATTTGATCTCCAGGTTAGCTTGAGAATTATGCAATGTAAATTCCATATAGCAGGGTTCTCAAATTCAGTTCCTGGAGGGCCGCAGCCCTACAGAGTTTTGTTCCAACCCTGCTCTAACATACATACCATGTACAGTAGTTTTCAAATAAGCCTTAATGACTTGTTTAGTTGGATCAGGTGTTTTTAATTATGGTTGGAACAAAACTCTGTGGGGGTGCGGACCTCCAGGAACTGAGTTTGAGACCCCTGCCATATAGAGTAGAATTAGAATTAGAGTAGAAGCAGGTTGGGTGTTCTTTTACGATTCCCATCATCTGCTCAAGGGGTCTGGAGATACCATCCCACAAGGCGGAAACTGCAAAAAGTTGCAGTATAGTATGTACTAACTGGAAGGGCCCATTTAAAACCATGTCCATTTCTAATTCAGATCAAACAAATAATTTTTTTTATTGTTTGCAGATTCATTTTCACAATAAATGTTGTATTCATTTAATTATGAAAAATGTTCAGATTCAATGAGATCCAATGATCCTATGAGAAATATATATATAATAGATCACTAATGTGAACCTCACTGATATTTGAACTATATGTAGTTGGTTGCAATTTCATATAGAGTTAGGGTTATTTAAGATACGATTAGCCATTCAGTTATTACAGATTTAATAAGAGAAGCTGTTAGTGTGTAGCCAACATGCTACATTGGCTCAGCTGCATTAAAGGAAGCTCTATCACAAACCACACATATGGGACAATCAGTTTTTTCACCATTTTGTCATTTTCAGCATAATGTGCAATCACTTATTGTATATCAACTGTGCTGTGAACACACTTTGTAACTTACATGTGATTGCCATTTATCATCTTACTTATGTGAGCATGTAGAGAGTCTTATAAACTTCAACTTGTAATATAAGGTGGGATTTTTAAAAATTGGTTTGGTCCACAAAAACATTTTTATTTTACTTATAGTTTGTTTATACTAAGTTTGATAAATGAGGCCCATATGGTCAACATTGCATTGCCACTTTCAAATCAACTGGTGACAGGATCATGGGTACCCAAGGATCACCCATGGCCAGGGGAACCAAAGGCCAGCCCTTCTGATTTGATCCCATATAGAAGTTAATACAATAAAAACACCCCTCAAATGAAAAATATTAAATTAATAACATCTGTGTACAATAGAAAGGTACCAGAACACCTAGTCCACCACGGCCCACTGCAGAGCCCAGCAGGCAGAGAACCCAAGGTTGCCCACCCAGCCTTCAAACTTCCCAGATCTCAATCTGATTGAGTTCCCATGGAATGTGGCAGACAAAAAAGTCAGAACCACGGAGGCCCCACCCCACAGACCACAGCACCCGAAGGATCCGCTGCCAATGTCCAGGGACATTAGTGTCCAATGTCCACAACACATAGCACCCCCCAAGGCCCTCCACAGCCACTCCCTGAGTGGCAAAACCCCAAATCTTAGTGGATTTAATGGTTATGGTTTTAATGTTCATAATGTTAATCAGTGTGTATGAATACTGTAAAATACATAAAATAATGTTGGTTTGCTGAGTTGYAGCATTGCATYCAGCACAAACAAACCAAAACTGCTAATCAAGTTTCAATTGAAACCATATAGAACCTTTTGGCATAAGCTAGAAACATAATACTGAGGACACCATCGCCATAATGAAGTATGGTGTTCTGAGTCGTATGTGAGTAGGGGACAATGAAGCTGGTCATGACTGAAAGCAATTCTAGAACGAATTTGTTCCAGTTTGCAAAACTTGAGATGGTAGAAGTTGACCTTCAAGCTGGACAACACCCCTAACCATACTGCAAATGCTGTCCTAGTGGTCAAAACCAAGAGTCTTAAAATGTGCTGATCAATCACCAGTGACCATAATACCAATATTGCAAATCTGTATATTATAATACATCTGTATAATGTATATCTGTATATTATATTTTTCTGTATGTTATAATATACAGATCATATATAATATTGAGAGTCTCTGGGAAAACTATTGTTCACCAACAATTTCCATCCAATCCAGACAGTTTAAACAAGAACAAAGAACAAAATACCAGCTTTTGGTGGTATGAAAAACAGTTGAATATATATATATATATATATATATTGTACCTTCATATGTTAGGCATATTGTAAATTAAACAATAAGACGTATGCCAAGTATATCTGCTTCAGTTCTAGGTGGTAGCATTACACAATATATAAAAAGGAGATGTATGCTTATGCAAGCCACTGAATTTCATAAATCACTCATTTGTCTGATTGACCTTGCTTTATTTTTTTTTAGATGGATAAAATGCAGAACAATCTAACCTTCTGGGATTCTCATCCTTTCTATGTTCCCTTAAGAGGTGATTCAAAGAAGAACGTAACCCTGACATTTTTGAATTTTAAAAGACACAATCCAAGTCTGGAGAAGACTGAAATATATAAAAGCTTTAGGTGTCCTCAGTGAGATGACTAGCTACTGGCATTTATGCATTTAAATTACGTTTTTCTACAATGCATTAAGAAGTCTGGGTTTTTTTTTATTATTGTGAGACAGACTTTTATTCCTCATATGGCTGTAGAAGTGTTAATTGCTCACCCACCTCAGGTTTATAAATACACCATGTGGGTGCAGGCAATCATGACAGCACACCTGATTAGAGGCAAATCACCAAGGAATCCAGAGGGTGATGCAGGGAGACAGATGTTCAAGCGCTTATAGAACTTTGCTAAGGTACGTCTTAGTCATGATGACGATTGGGGAAACCAAACAAATGAAACTTATCTGGKTTCTTTTTCTTTTTATGTCTATATAATGTAAAACAGCAGCTGGGCCAATTTCACAGCTGTGAATTGTACAGTCACCATCAGACCTCAGCTGTTTGTGCCATTCTGTTCCCGAAAGCCCAGCCTGTGTTTGGATTTTTTTTTTTTTTTTTTGCGCTAATGGGTCCAATCATCCAAAAATGTCTAATAACATTGTGACGGCTTGCAATGTGTCAAGGGATAGTGTTTCTTTTCACAATTGAGGGATAACTAAGGAAATTCTTGTGTTCATTTTGTAGCACAGAATTCGATAAAGTTGACCCAGATCTCTTTGTAAGATTGACCTAGAAAGCCAAATGACTAGTGTCTAAGGAAGAACATCTGCAGACACAATATCAGTAAGGAAAGGCAGCCAAGTTACATTGYTGGAACAAAAACARCTTCCCACATTTTCCCAAATGTAGTCACAGCACTACCTTTAGAATACCCTGTACTGAAAAGCTGTGAATTTTTGTTTAGGTATTTCTTCTATGGTCAACATTTTGATATTYTCTGTTACATGCCTTTCCTGATCAGAGATAGAAATATGCATACTACAGTATGTGCACAAAAGTATGTGGACATCAGATCACACACATTATGCTTTTTGAAYATCTGATTTGGAAGTTTAGTCCCCCTTTGCTGTTATTACAGYCTCCAATTTTCTGGTAAAGCGTTCCACTAGATTTTGGAGAATGGCTGTGGAGATTTGCCCATTCAGCCACAAGAGMAWYACGGAAGCCATGCGTTGATATTGGTTGTGCCTGTTTGTTGATGTTGRTTGTTATAACTGCTATAATGGAATTAATGGAAGGAAATAAATGATTTCACGAAAATTCCACAATATTAAATGCAATTTGAAATGGATATTAGGTGAAGTTAGTTAATGAAATGCAGTAACAATCATTAGAAAGTAACTCCTCCCTGAAACAGAGCTGTAATCTCTGCACATCATCTCCAAAATGTAAAGTTTTCAGTAAAAGTCTATTATTCCCCTGTTGTCAAATGTCCCAGAGAGCCTAAAAATAATAAGTACAGCACTCAACCATGCATTCGTGTAATGCGAAAGTTGTGGTGTGTGAGGCATGTGTGGGCTGTCTTCGAGCAGGGGGTCTCGTTAGACCAGACGTCTGGCCCACATAAAGATTGAGTGATGGCTCCATTAAGCTCTTAAGAGACGGCAGAGGAGACGAAAAAGACTGTGAGAGCCGTCAATCACAGCTTCATTGCTCTGGTTCACGCAGCATGCTGGACGAAAGGTGAAGCAGAAGGGCGATGTGTTTGAGCCACACCGGCTGCTGATGAAGGAAGGAGTGAGTGAACACCAATACTTCAGTGAGTCACAAAATCTGGACTCTCAAGAAGGCTGGAATATTAGGATAGGAGAATCCAGTAAAACAGGCGTAAAACAGGCTTAACAGAAAAACAGAAACTATAAGATGATGATTTATAAGATGATTTTTGACCCTCACATAGATTAATTATATAGCAAAGTTTTATTAATGTTATATTCTATGTATTAGTCTGAATGTAAAATGCCCATTTATTTGTGCCTATGCATTAAGAGTGCCTTATTCTCTAAGTCTCCKGGGAAAGTCTCCAGGCCCCCGCGACCCTGAATACAGGATAAAGCGGGATAGAAGATGAGTGAGTGAGTGAATAAGTGTATTTGTATATTCACAAATTGACTGTAAATTATAATTTTCTTTTTCTGTAAAATATAATTTAATAAAATGGCATTTGTAGCACTTATTTAAATGAATATAATAAATATAAAATGAGGTAAAGCAGCATTCCCTGTAGTGTGTGTATATCTGTGTGTGCTTGCATGCCCTGCGATGGCCTAGCACCCTGGCCACGTGTGTACCCGCTTAGTGCCCAAGTCCCCCTTGGGATAAACTCCAGGGCTGTTGTGACCCTATTCAGTATAGATAATGAGTGAATAAACTGATGTGACAATAGTAGGACACAGTCATAGATCAAGAAACTTTTAATAATTATATTCAGGCAAACAAACAGATGTAGCGATCAGAATAAGAARACAGACAAGCGTCAGATGACTGACAAAAACATGGACAGGGTTAGACAGAATCAGAATAACTAGAAGCAGAAACAGGATCAATAACAGAATAGAAACACAGGTTTATCGAATGCTTGGAAACTAGCTGACAGAAAATAGAGCGTTACCTCACAACAGGGTGCGTGAGTCCTTTTATACTKTGAGGGAGGGGTGTAATTACTTATAGCTGATCAATACTCAGGTGAATACAGAACACAGTTCTTTACAGCAATGTTTGTAGAATGTGTTGTGGTTTGGAAAGTGCATTTTCATGACATAAAAAATTTAACTACAATGATTTAAAAAATTTATATAAATTATTTAAAAAACAAAAATATATGATAAATTGTATGTATACTTACAATAGGGAACATACTTGATCTAAATTGATAGAAATTCAATGAGGAAAACATAAATATTTGAACCCCAATCAAAACATGAGTTGGTGCTTTGGTYCACTATTCTTTACAGACCTTCTGTAAATCCCTAAGGTTTCTTGCCAATTGCATGGCAACCCCAAGTTTGTGCYTCCTATAGAATTAATGCCTGGAGATTGCCTAGGCCACTCCATTATATGACCTTAATGTGCTTTYTCTTGAGCCACTCCTTTGTTGCCTTGGTGGTATGTTTTGGGTCATTGTAATGCTGAAATAACCATCCATGACCAATCTTTAAGAGGTTTTCATCCAAAATGTGAAAATGCAATGATACAAAAGCAAATTTGTATCATATGCTTTTYCTGGACTTTTGGTTGATATTCTGTCTCCATCCTTTACAATAAACATGTGATAAAAATTATAGATCCTTCATTTCTGTGCAAATGAGCAAACTTACAAAATCTGTAGGGAATCATGTAATCATTTTCCCCACTCTATATGTGGGCCTTCTCTAGCCTGTTACCACAAAGTTGAAAGTTGCTATAGTGTTAATAATTCTGCAACAAACCTGTCCCAGCATGGCAGTGACTCAGTGGATAAAGCAAGCTCCATGGTTTGTCACAGTATGTTTGAAAAAACTCAACATCCTTCACCTCAAGCCCATTGAACATCATTGGGATGAATTGGAATGCTGTCGGCCTCCTCACAGCACACGACTGCCCAAACTCACTAATGTTCTTGTGGCTTAATGAGCAAAACAACAGCCAAGATTTAAAATCTAGCCATCCCAGAAGATCGGAGGCTGTTGTGGCAGCAAAAGCAGGGCATATTTAATTGCATTATTGTACAATGATGTATAACTTTTTATTTATTACCCACCGCTATATACTGTACCATGTACATCATGTAAATAGATTGTTACTGTAAAAATTATATTAGAGAAATCACATAAATATAAAAATCTAATTTGTATTACAGTAGGAACTATTGTCAGAAATGCTGCCACAAGAAGTTATCGAAAGCTTCTAATGCATCACATTCAAGTCTCATATAATTTTTTAATTTTTTTGCTTGCTAATTAAATTTTGATCTAGGTATGCACATTAGCTAATCGATTTGATCATTGTGAATTATTCATAAGTGAACCTGTTTAAAATCAACAAACCGAATATATATATATATATATATCTATCTATCTATCTATCTATCTATCTATCTATCTATCTATCTATCTATCTATAATTTTTTTTTTGTGTGTGTGTGAGATTTTGCAATTATTTCAATAATATTGAATCTAATAATCGAATATTATTTCTTGTTAAAAACTTTAGGATCTAGACACTATGAGTCTACAAGTGACACTGGCAGTTTTTGCAGCAGCACACACTAAACTTGAGGAGACAAAAGCATCCTAATGAATAGCATTAACTAAATGCAGTGTCTTGTGATGTGAACAGAACTAATCTCTGCTCCAGGAATCTATATCCTTTTTAGACTACAAGGTAAAATACGATTTTTTGAGTTAACTCAGAGAGTTAATGACAAATGATCGTCTTCAGTTAATTTAGCTGTGCATTTTCTACACCATGCACAAACGAAAGGATGACTCAATTCAGATGGGGTTAATTGTTTGGCCTCAACCATTTCAGTGAACTAAACCAATCAGTAGATTGAAGAGACACGAGTGAACACAGTATATTGGACCACCACCTGGGCCAAAAAATAATAATAATTATAAAGGATTTATAAACGAAGTCATAAAGTGATTGCAACACTCTATACATTATCGCTGCTGCTCTGGTGAAAGGTAATAAAACTACAGCAATGCTGTGAGCAAAATGCTACAATACATGTAGTATATATTTTTAGTAATAGGAAAGATGGGAGACGGTATCCAATAGCAACTGCTGTTTCTGGCTCATATGTAATATCTTTGTCTTTGAGAGTTTTTTGTATTTGGACGTACTGTTTGTACAGTTAGAGGGGCGGCTGATAGAGCTGATGCATATTCAGTTGAGCCACATTGAAACAATCACACCTTCACTATTCTGTTATCAACACAGAGGTCCTGCATTTATTGTCATGGAATTCAAAGGACATGAGTGCAATTGCAGAAGTATTGCAAAATGTGAATAATTAATAATGAATAAACAAGAAAAACACAAACACAAATAGCAGAAGAGTGAAAACACAAAAGGGAAGCATACTATTTAGGGGCATAAAAAATGCACCAAGCAGCTAAAGAAAGAAAACACAGAACCTAAAGAAAGTCGTTGATTAAGAAACACAAAATAGATGTGCAATAAAAGTGGGAATTGTGGCAACAGAAGAATATTCAAAAAATGTGAGTGCAAGTATACCCTGATGGTTTTGGGAGTATTGATGCATGGTGTGACGTAATAGAACAGTCTTCCTAAGGTGTGAAACGAAGGAGCGTTTGGGCCCTTGGGTAATGTAACAATGATGGCAAGGCCAGAGGTGGAAGCACCACCCAAGACGGGGTCAGAAGAGGGAACAACAAACACAGCAAAGCCACAGGAGGGAGCAAGGATGGCATTGAGGSCAGAAAGCTGTTCAAGGAGGCAAAGTGATATCTCAGTCAAGCMGATAGGTGGAGCAATATCCTCGGCCTAGCAGGAGACGCATCAACATCGTCAGTCAAACAGGAACGTGAAGAGACATCCTCATTCGAGTATGGAGGTGGATGACTCTGACTGATAGGCACAAAGGCATCAACCCCTTTATTAAGTTTTACAAACACAAAAGCTGCACCACCACTAAGACTGATAGATACTAAAGCCTTTACTAGGATTGACAAGCATGTATGCCCCACCCGCATCCAGGGATTGACAGGAACATAGGCCATGCCTTCTTCACTAAGACTGCCAGGCACAAATGCCACATSTCTTTTATTAAGACTGACAGGCACAGAGGCATCTTCCTTTACTATGACTGTCAGGTACAAAGGCCATAGTTCTTTACTAAGACTGATCGTATGTGCCTAGAAGTGTCTATAATTTTGTTCCTTGCATGTGTCTATGCCGGTGGTGGAATGCTCGTGTCATTTCCTACGTTTTTAGGTCCAGCCCCATTTCCTACTTCCAACTATCCATTGGAAGATCACTTGCTCTACCCTTGTTGCTCTGGGTTGGTTGAATGGAGGATCGGGAAGACTACGTAACCCCCTCATGTCTACACTGCCCTCGAGCAAACATTCTCTTTGCTGTGACTATATCAGTGAGTTCCCCTTCGTATGTTCCCTTATATTCTTATAGACTTTATGTATACGACTATTTGTGTGTGAGTTGGTCATTTTTTTCTCTCATTGTAAATACTTCCTATAATGAGCTTGTAAACAGCGGTTGGTAGGGAGCCACTCAGTTTTCTCTTGGTTTTGGTTAGGCTGGTGTATTCTTTCTTTATTTTCTTTATTTCACATTGGGATTACGTAGGGAAAATTTATGTCAGCTTCTAGAGCTCACAACCATGGAGGCTACACCTCCTTTACTAAGACTGACTAAAGCAATTATTAAAGCAATATCTCTTTTACTATCAGAAGCAGACATATAGTCCCCAATTAAATTAAGGACAAGCTCATAGGCCACGGTTTCTTTGACTCATATTGGGTTTGCCATTTTCCTAAGACTGACAGTCATACTACTGTAGATGATGAGAAGAAAGAAATGCACAAACAATAACACGCACGCACGCACGCACACACACACCAAATTAGACCAATGGTGTAGGATAAATTATGGGGATAAAAAATTAAAATACAACCCCTCCCTCTCTCTACATGCGTATTCCAAAGCTACTCAGTCTTAATGCTCCTTTTTGTGTTTAAAGTGCGCACTCTCTCATTTGCCCTTTGAATTTCAAGCAGGTAGTCTTATTTAATCCATTTCCTTTACCTCTATAGAAAACTTTTTTGCGTTCTGAAATCGTTCCTTGTGGCTTTAAATGCTGTCCCAGCATGGTTTGTGTTCGGTGGCTGGCCAATATGGAGTGTTATGTTTCTCCCCTGCTATGCTGTTATGCTGCTCCACAATAAGAACAAACAAAGAAAAACATAAAAAAAAGTAAATATTTCACCCAGATAATCCACTATGAGCCAGTATTCCACACACAAAAGCACATTTAAGCTATGTTTATCAGGCAGCCATGAGATTCTCCTGGTGCCAAGAACTGAACAGTTTTAGAAACAGCAGGAAATGTCTGGGGACCAGAAGACCAACTTCAATACTAGCTAGCCCTTTTCTGTAAGAGGTATGAGATACTCATGTGCCAGTTTCAATGCCTTCACTAAAGTAAAAGTCAAAATTGAAGAAGAAGAAAAAAAAGAAACCCTGACGCACAGATGACTGGATCAGAATTTCTGAGCACAATTTATTTTAATAATCATGCTCAGTTTTACAGCAACCGGGATGAATACTTGATGCAATCATGAATTCATTTGTCAGATTTATATATATATATATATATATATATATATATATATATATATATATATATCTCCCCCTACTATGGACTATGTTCAGTACTATGGACGATGTATGTATGATCAATGTACGAGTTGGTATCAAAAGGTTTCAAGACTAGTTATGTAACACACACAGTTATAAGGAGCACCGACCTTCATTCCTGTTCACTTCATAAGTCAGTGTGCCAAAAGACGTCATCCTGGGTACATCGGTAGCTGTGCAACTGGTGCTATTCTGACCACGTCCATTACTATATCCATTACCACTAATGTCTCTTACTGCTATTTCATTATGGACAACAGGTTCGAACAAAGAAAGAATGTTAAATTCTGTGTGTCAACTGGGCAAATTTGCCACAGAGACATTTTTACATGATTTGGGAAGCTTACGGTGATCCTGGAATAAATTGCTCACTGCAAGCTTTCCAAATCACGTAAAAAAAAAAAATTCTGTTGCAGATTTGCCCAAATCTCGAAACATTTTGATATCCCCTCGTATAACTGTTGTCATTTGAGATTATTACAGTATATAGTTATCAAAATGTAATTAAATATGTACATTCCCCCAGGGCTGTAGGGCTGCTTAAATATGGCAAGAATAATAATTATGATTATTATGTGATGATTATTAGAATAATCATAGAACATGATAATTCAGTGACCATGGAATCATTATACATTTATTGAAGTATTTTTTTTTTTTTAACCCTGAATTTTCTTGACCTTTTTATATCATTTACAGTAACTAAAACACAAAAACAAAAAAGAGCGGTTTAAAGGGAGAGGTGAAAGCTCACTACTGTGAAACAAATGTGTCGGTTGGATTTATAGCCAACAAAAAAAGAACATCAAGAGCAAAACGTAACAAAGCACAATAATTGTTTACTCTTGATTATCTTGTTTACATAATCATTGAAAGCCAAAATGAAAAAAAAAGTAATTTGATTAATTAAACAGCCCTACTTGTTTGTTTACAACATACTTGCTCTTCTTTTTTATTTGGGTGCATTTGAGGATTGCTTCTGCTTGAACTGATGCTGTGAAGTTCCATGTGCTTTTTTTAATTGCATAAATGATCTACAGACCTGCTTGTCCAACATTACCCAGTACACAGGTTAAGGTTTTCTCTGACCTACATAACTTCTTTTGATCTAGCATAAACTCATTGAACTCACCAGCTTATTGTCAAGGCGTTAATAAATTCAATAAAGCATAGAAAAAAACAGCTAAAGTTTTCAATTTAGACTAATCCAGTAACAGAATTGGGAAGTAATTTAGGGAATTAATACATTTATTTAGTTCCTTGAGTGCTGTGTTTTCAGGCTATCAGCCACTGATATCTCATCAGACTCAGAAACGCATACCGACAGTCGCAGTGAAAGCAGTGTAGTGTGAAAGAGGCCCTGGGCGATATTAGCATTATTCATAGCTTGGGCTGTTGTTCTGGTGAATTCAGAGCTGGCTTTCCACAAAGGGTTTTTATCTTTCACTATGTCTAAAACAATATCAAACATTTGCTTTTCCCGAATTACAAATGCATGAATAGCTTATGCACTGTATGAGAACAACTATGTTAAAATCACATAACGTGAATATGTGGTGTTTAATATGTAGTTATAATAATATGAAATATGATGGTGAAATAACATGCGACTATGAGACTGTACATAAAAAATACTAAATCTTTAACACTGAACTTTACTTCAAGATTGTTTGACCATTAAAATGCATGTTTTTATGGATTTGACTGATCTGTATAGCATACAAGAGAAAGGTCATGGTCATTGTGTGAACCCACACATGAGTAAAGGTTTTATTTAATAAATAATATCACATGGTAGTTTAAAGATGTCTGTTTATAGTCACGGAAGTCAGCAAAGCATTTTAGTTCAACAACTTAGTTCTCACTTACATTGCAATATCTGTTAACAGTTCCCTCATGACCTTCTCTGTTTTCTCTTTCTTGACTTTCCCAAGTTGGAAAAATGACAGTAATAATTTAACTGTGGACGGGTCTGCAGACGCTGGAAACTCTTTCAGAAGAGTTCACATTAAAGAATACAGACTTTAATTATAGTCGGTTCATTTTGAGCATTGCTCATGTGTACACATTTACTATATACTGTACAGGGTAGTACTGTATATAACTGGTGCTCATGGTTGAGTGTGTGGTTAAAGTCAAGAATGTGCAGCAGATATTCAGTTAAAGAAGCGCTTGAAAGCTTTTACCTTCTTAATGTAGAAGTGAAAAAGCGCTTCTTTAACAGAATATCTGTCGCACATTCTTAATGTTCATCATGTACGCACTCATGAGCACCCACTAGTGCGTTAATCTAAACCTGTGGCTTTATTTTTAATCATAATGGAACTGGTAAAATACACAGCACCCTGTGAGCAGTATACAGCTCTGCAGTGAACCAGACAGGAGGATTAAGGGAGTATGAGGTGTTAGTGATGAAGCTGCCTGTTCACATATCCATCAGTGCCTATAGTTCAGGGAGCTCCATTCTTYCAGGAATGCTCATCTCTGACAACAAATTGTCAGTGTCAGGAGTATATTAAYGTTACTGTTGTGTTTATCGTCCATTACAGGAGTATCAGAAACACATTTGGTTGTCTTGTGCCGCCACTGTCCATCTCACTGCGCATGATAAGCTTCTCAAACAGCATTTCTCCTGTGCTCAATCACAATCCTGAAAAATATGCCAAATCACTGAAGATTACCGAAATGCAAAAAGAAATAAAATCATAAAAAAAACAAGATGATGATGAAAAACATGAAGTAGTAAACCAAAACAAAACTATAAAAAACATATGGAATTAGGTAATTAAGTTACAACAACCWCAACAGTCAATTATTATTTAAGGACACAAAGGTCAGCTGTTCTCGCAAGAGCCAGTATCATCAAGTGTACAATATAATATTGTAATAACGCAGCCAAAATGCTAAATAAACTTTTTATTTTTATGGTAAATGCCATTCTCATTAAAGAATACTTCCACTAACAATACACTAAAATCTAATTGACTATTTAGTTATTTCATCTTTAATTCATCATTATTAAGTTAGATGGCAGGAGAATAAAAATAACATTTAGGCATATTAAATCATACTGTAGATGTGGTCTCGTGTTTTGCTCTATGGCTAGGAACTGTTAGATATTATACTAATGTTAGATGCAGTATTCTGAAATGCATTATTAATGTTAAACCTTTGCAGTGAAGTTGCCTGTTAGTTGACATCCAGAAATGTTGATATTACGGCTGCCATGAAGTTTCAGTTTAGTTACTTTTACTTTGCAGCTTATAGTGCACTTTCAACTACTTTCAGTACTTTCTATAATGTGAGTAAATTTCCTAAACAAAGCATGTTTGAAAAAATAAATGATATGAGAACATGTCTGGGTAATATTGTTGTGGGGTCGTAAAGTGTGGTGTTCCTGTTGTACGATGCCTTTAGTGATTCTGTAAAGGTAATATGACCTGATAGCATGATCTTTGCAAAGCCCATGGGCAATATGTATCCTTCAGTCAACCAGAGAATGTGTAACCACAAACATACACACAAATGTTTGCACACCTCCTTTCAGTTAGAGTATAACTGTGTCTTTTAGCTCCTCAACGTTCATTAAAAGATGTTTTTATACTCTATAGATTTTATAGATTAAAAAAAAAAAACAGAAATACWGCAGGCGGCACAGTGGTGTAGTGGTTAGCATTGTCGCCTTGCACCGCAAGGGTCCAGGTTCGATCCTCGGCCAGGCTCGATTCCCGTCTCTGTGTGCATGGAGTTTGCATGTTCTCCCCGTACTTGGTGGGTTTCCTCTGGGTACTTCGGTTTTCCCCCACAGTCCAAAAACATGTAGGCGTTCCCAAATTGCCAAATAGTGTGTGAATGAGTGAGTGTGTGTGTGTGTGTGTGTGTCTGTGCCCTGCAATGGATTAGCACCCTGTCCAGGGTGTACCCTGCCATGTGCCCTAATTCTCCTGGGATAGGCTCCAGGCCCCCGTGACCCTGAATACAGGATTAAGCGGTATAGATGATGAGTGAGTGAGAAATACAGCAATATGCTTCAAAATACATATTATTCACAATCAAGCACTATATTCTGTGGTGTAGAGCTATTAATGATGAAGTGCACTAG
Source organism: Clarias batrachus (assembly GCA_003987875.1). Classification (NCBI taxonomy): domain Eukaryota; kingdom Metazoa; phylum Chordata; class Actinopteri; order Siluriformes; family Clariidae; genus Clarias; species Clarias batrachus. The sequence continues at coordinate 21,938 of QMIH01001909.1, forward strand.
ACCGTCCCACTGTCYTTTACTTTCTCATACTCTTGTGTAAATTTATATTTTTTTAAATAAGCGTTTGATAATTCAAACATCACTAAAAAGTGGATGACATGCAAAACAACCTATAATAATCAATTAACAGAATGGTCTGTGTTGGTGTTGCACAATGAAAGGAGCTTTTTAATTGATTCACAACATTAGTTCCTGTGTGGAATAACATGCATGAAAACATTCCGCCTTAAAAGTTTCTGRTAGACTTTTAGCAGCACAAGGGATATACTATAGCTGTTTTGCTTACAAAGCTTAAAAAAAAAGAAAGGAGGCAACAAACGATACTTTCACATTTTGGAACAAATTGTAGTATTGATGAAAAATGCATTGATGAGGCCGGCAAACGCACACGTGAGCCTGCCATACAGGCAGTACTTCGGTACTTAAATGTGTAGCATTACAACCCTGATTATAGTCAAAAGAATATGCAAAAAAAAACAAAGAACAAATACCATGTGTTCAGCAGACTCTTCGCCTACTAAACCATCAAACATTTCAAAATGCATTTTAGAACAAACACACTACATTTTTCTAACCACCAACAACATAAAAACAAGTGAAATATTATGAGCTCACTTGTGCTGTTTGCTTAAAAACATCCTTCTTTTCTTCTGAATGAAGAAGGAAATGGTCTGATCATACAGATGATTGTTGGCTTTAATAAATTCAACAACACGTCCTTTTGCTCCTTTTCCTATAACATGCTGCACCCAAGTGTTTTGTTCCATATTTCCCCCACAGAAAACCATACACATAAAGACATTTTAAAGATGCTTGCTTATTTATGTGGGATCTCAAAATCAMCTGTTCAAACCAGAATATTGCATATTTTTCAACGTCTTCAGCAGCATGGAATGTGTATATATATATATATATGTTAGGGCTGTCAATATTAACACATTAATGCATGTGATTCATCCAGATTTTACTATTTTTAGAACACAAATTAATCATATGACCAAGTTTGATCCTAATGGCCTTCCATAATCGGACAGCGTTATCCGGCTATGTGTGCTTATGGCACGTTTAACCCGGATAATAAGACTAAGGAAACATCACCAGCTGTGMTGAATGGCAAGTTTTACTATAAAGTGCTTCTAGATGGAAGTTTGGACAAAAGCAAAGTTGTGTGATTGAGCTACCTTCAATGGAAACTATTTTCACAAGAATACATTAAATGTAAGAGCTGGAAGTGGTGGCTAAGGCACCTAAGGCTCTACTGTACATTGTCAATTTTCAGATTTGATGATCTGGGTTTGAGCACATCCTTTGGTGGGTTGCCACACTCCCATACTAACCAGCTACTGAATGCAGTGCTGGTACCATTCAGGAGATTTTAGTTTGACAATCGTTAAATGTTAATGTTTAAGATATTATAAAACAGCTTAATCTGTTTCCTCTAACCAGTCTGTSAGACGTTACTTTATTCCAATATTGCACATGTATAATACAAGTAAATCTAAGTAAAATTGTGATAAAACAATAAGCCTAATCTGCATGTCTTTGGACTGAGGGAGGAAACTAACATACCTGGAGGAAAGGAAGACAAAGGGAGAACTTTCACAATCCATGTACACAGACGCAAGGTGGGAATCAAACTCTATAGTACATACAGTATACAGTACAGTATATAATATGTATTTTACATATTATCACAAATACTACAGATTTTTACATTATTACCACTACTTAAATGTATAAGACTTTAAGAAAGTATAAGAACAATTTAAATGTATAAGACTTTAAGAAAGT
>QMIH01001909.1:26463-52650 GCA_003987875.1 Clarias batrachus
ATTGTGAAAATGTGAACAGCGCAAAAAATGACGCAAACATGCGTGAGCTTGTGAGCAGCGTGTTAAAATATTGAACTCTGATCACAAAATGAAAAAGGGAGGGGGGAGTTTTTCCCTCATATTTTGTTTAAAGGAATAGCATCGGCAAAGGGTCTGATGAGTTAAAATGGACTGATCCCAGAGAAATGGCTGCACCAGGGTAAGCAGGGAACCAATGCACCCATCAACCATAGTGCCCCTGTACATGCCTCTGGAAGCAGAGTTATGATCTGGGGTGGCTTCAGTGGTCAGGTCTAGGCTTAGCAACATTAGTCAGCAGACTGAATCTTGAATGAAGTGAATGACCAGGTACAGAAAAACAGTCCAATTGGTAAAAACGAAGGAGTATTTTGGGAGCCTGAGGAATAATTTTCACACACAAAATCAGAGCATCCTGACCTTAACCCCACTGAAAGTCTTTGTGATGTGCTGTTTCTACTCTTCTGTCATCAATACAAGRCCTCTGCCAAAATGTACTGCAAAAACTAAATAAATGAATCAAATCACTGTAACATTGGGGAAGGTAACTTTTAAAACAATGCCAAGTCAAGTGAATGACATAATAAAAGCAAAAGGCTTTGTAAAAGTATGCAATTTTATTTATTTCGACTAAGCAGTATATTTCATGGCCATACATTTTTACATTTTCAATTTGGACATTTTTTAAAACTTGTTTTAGCTAATAGCTATGCTACATAACGTTAACAAACACGGACATGTCATTTTATTAAGTTATATTTAGAAAAAGTTTACATTTATAAACAGTGTTGGGAGACGTTATTTTTTAAAGTAACTAATTACATTGCAAAGTTCCCGTCTTCAAAAAGTAATCCGTTACATTACTGCGTTACTTTCTGATAAAAGTAACTAAAATGAAAACTCCTTTGTGCTTCCTCATGCATGGTGTTTTAGTCAAGACCTTTAGAATKATTCTACCTTCATCACTCAGTGAAGTTTGGCCCATAATCTGTTGACTACTAATAGCCCGATTCACCGCGAGTTTTGGCGTTGTGATTAGGTTTCCATCTTTCCTCGCGTCGGTCCTCGCATAGTCAAACCGCATGGGTGAGATAGGGGTTTAACAGCAGGAATATTATCGGGGGCGGGGCTTGTAGGATGACTTCCTTTCTCACTCACTCACTCACACACACACACACACACCCACACACACACACACACACTAATGGCTCTGGCTGTCTGGTTCACAGATTACATAAATTGTCTGAATAACGGATTAAATTTTTTAAAAAGTAACTAAGTAACTGATTACTTGAATGGCGGACCTAACGCGTTAGATTGCTTGTTACATCAAAAAAGTAATCCAAGTACTCTAACTTTTTTGATGTAACGAGCGTATCTAACGCGTAACACCCAACACTGTTTATAAAACATGAAATTTTACCTAATAAAAATGTTAATGTTAAAATTCATACATAAAAGGTTTAATACATTCTAGTACTCTTTCATCAATGCAACCTCTCTTGTATCAACACACACTTTTATTCAAAGTGTATGTGAAAGAACCAAATTCTGGCATACAGACTCAGACCAAGGTTCTTGCTTGAAAGCTATAATCTAGTTCTCTGACATCCAACCCAACCTGAGATTTAAACTCATTACCTTCTAGCATACAACCGTAACTGCTAAGCCACTGCTGCCGTTCTAATTTGGTCCAACCTCCCCAAAACCAAATATATGTTGCTTGTTTCTACCCTCAGGGCAAATGTGAGAATAAAATGTCATGCCCTCACAATAGCCTGAGGCTGCAGAAATAATTTGTGCCTGAAATAGAGTCTCCATTCCAGCTTTTGCAGGATAAAACCAGTCCCTATGGATAGAGCTGGTTTTAGAGCAACATCCTCTGATTATGATATACGGGGTCAGGGGGACAAAAGGTAACTTCTCTTGGACTATACACTGATTTATAGATGGCCTAGGAGGGGCCATACTCTGGAAAAGGAAACCTGATATTGTCCGTTTGTGCTGACTCCAGTCACTGAAAAAAGAAGCAGCAATGCAGCCCTTTTCAGCATGTCTCTTCTTTCTGGATGAATAAGTATGAATGTCAGTAAGTATGAGAGATAACATTATTCGTCATTCTTAATCTTGATATGGACTTTCTTTGGTTTGGACTCAATATTGATTAAATCTTGACTGACCTATGATTTGGTCCTGACTCTTTCTAGGCTATTCCTTGTCTTGGACTTGCCAATGGTGGTCTTAACTATAACCCATACAGGTCATTTTTTAAAGAATATAGAGTATACATAAAAACAACAACAACAACAACAACAACAACAACAACAATATTTGACAACATAGAACACATAAATGGGGAAAATAATCTGTACAATTTTAGGAAAGCATGTACTGTAACCTACAGTACAGTAAATTGTAACCTAATTTGATATAAATCAGTGCAGTTTGTACAGTATGATATACAGTATATATATCCTGAGGAAGAAGGGAGGACACAATTTGTGGCTGGATTGACAGCAGGACAACCCTMATTTTTTTATTTGGTTTTCTTCACATTAGGCCTCAGGTCTGAATTTTGGGTTTTCATCAGCTGATTTTCAACTACAGTCCAAAGAATCCGTACTTGTGGAGTCTCCTTATAATTGTGCTCCAATGGATTTTAATGCTCAGTAAGGCCTATATAGTCTGAGATGTAGCTCTTGGCTATTTTGTTTTTATTTCTTTGAGCATTGCATGGTACATGGGGGTGAATGTGCTGGGATGTCCAATCCTGGAAAAATTGACAACTGTCTTGAATGCTTTCCACATGAGAATATTCCTTAACAAAGACCATTGATTATGTATTTCCCTCTTGGCATTGTGTTAACACACACCTAAATGCTCCAGACCAGAAAACTGCCAAAATGTCTRCTTTTTTAGATGTCTGGTACAAGTACTGATGATCAGTTACTTAAGGACTAATGATTAGCAGAACCTGGAAACTTACCCTTTAAAAATTCTTAAAGTAGGAAGTACTTTCAGTTTGCCTAATACTACTACCTACCAAAAAAATTTTCCCCAAACCTGTTAATTATTGAATTCAGGTGTTTCAATCAGGCCACCTATCCCCAGTGAAGGGCAATCCTAATGCTTCAGCATACTGCCAAAACATCTTGAACAATGCTGTGCTTCCAACTTCTTGACAACAGTTTGGGGGGAGACCCTTTCCTATTCCAATATGACTGTACCCCAGTGCACAAAGCAAGGACTGTAAAAACATGGTGTGTGAGTTTGGTATGGTAGAAATTGACTGACCCGCATAGAACCTTGACCTCAACCCATTGAGCACCTTTGAGATGAACTGGAATAAAGATTGCGAGCCAAGCTTTTTTGACCTCATAAATGCTCTACAGACGAATGGAAACAAATTCCTACAGAATCACTACAAAATGTTGTGGAAAACCTTCCAGTAAAAGTGGAAGCTGTTATAGTTGCAAAAGGTTGACCAACTCTATATTGAAGTACATGTTTTTGAATAGAATGTCATTTCAGGTTTTGTCCATATATTCACATTTTTTTAGATACAGAATTTTGGGTTTTAATTAGCTGTAAGCCATATTCATCCAAACTCTATTTTATTGAGATGGATCTGTATATTGTCATGATTTTACAAGAGTAAAACATTGACACCAGGTTCCAAAGGAAAAGTGCTCTTTTATTTAAAACAGGTGGTATCTCACTGTAACTGGTAAATACACACGACTATGTACTGACATCCTGGAATGTCAGGGTGTCCAGAGGGCGAAGTCAATGTGGAAGGTGGAAGGCAGCTGGGTGGAGGAGGCTTTTGGATTTGCAGGGTCTTTGCAGGCTGCTTTCTTTGCGGTGCAGTCCTCACAGAGTGCTTGGAGTCTGTGGACATTCAAGATGGTCGTAAAACTTTAAACCGATAAAATCTACTCTTTTCAAGTGGATCTTTGGGGGGGAGACGGTAGGCAATAATCTGTGTCCAGGCCTGGTGAGTTAGGGTTTCCTGTACACAGCGGAGCTGTCCATGGTGCTGAGTACATGCTGTGTTTAATGTTTTAGGTTTGACCGTCCGTTGTAGAGGCACTGGCTATCAGCCAGACATCACAGTATCTGCCCTCCCCCTCGCTCTGCTTTGACCTACCTGATGATGAGAACAGAGTGTCTGAAGAGACTGTTTGCGTTTCTGTGTTTCCCTCCGGCTCTGGATCCACAGAAAATGAAAAGTCCTGCAGTAAGAGAAATCAGCATGTTATATGGGGGTTAATGTCTTTAGCCCTTTCCAGCCATTGCAGAGGAGCATGGTCAGTGAAATGATGCCTTTCCAGCTAGTACTTAAGCTCCTTTATCACGGAAGGCAAGGGCCTTCCTCTCTACAGTAGCATATCACACTGGGTGTTACTTGCCATCAAAGTCTTGGGACAGGACTGCTCCAAACCCATTCAGAAGTGTGGAAAAGTGTCAGGCAGTTGAAATTGGGGTCCGAAGCAGTGATCTGSCCAAAAATCATGCGCCCCCGGCACGGCTGGCCTCTGGTTCAGTAGACATGGAAATTCTAGCTACGGTGGGAGMAGCACTGGTTGTTAGTGGGGAGGTGGAATGTAGTTTGGTGAACTTCTTTCCAGCAGATGCAGCTTGAGTAAGAGTGAGGGTGTTACGAGTGCATGGTGTGACCATACAACCATACAATACGACCATATTGCGCATGCTGGCCTGCTGCCCCATTTCTTTCCCCCTTCTTTTTCTTCTTTGAAAGCTAGCACAGCATGTAGTCCATCTTCACCTTCTCAGTGATTCCAATTGCAGAAATCTGCTCCGGCTGGAGCCGGCAGATGATTTTTGTCTWGCTGACCTCTCAGGGGGATCTTTGGACTTTATGTCCAGCTCTGAACAGGCCAAAGTTTGCCAGAATTTCCGCTTTGAGTAGGTCATACCTTTTATGCTCTTCTTCGAAAAGGGTGAAGTAGGCATGCTGAACTTCAACAGTGAGGAGAGGGATCAGGATAGCCCTCCATCGGGCCAGCCTTCTTGCTTTTCATGGTCTTTTCAAAGATGAGGTAGTACACCTCAATATTCTCGTGAGGGGTGAGTTTCATCAATAATCTGTCTTGAGGCCTGGTGAGTGAGGGCGCCTCCCCCTTCCCTGTAAGCAGCAAAGCTGTCCATGGTGCTGAATACATGCTGTTTTTGCCATTTTAGGTTAGAGCATGGAGCTGTCCATTGTAAAGAGGCATTGGCTATCAGCCCACTGTCATTATATTTCTTTATTTATAGGTATGGAAGCTGTATAGAAGCTTCCTGATTCCACACAGCTGCCACTGTTGGGCCATTAAACAAGGTCCTTCACCCTCAACCACTCAAATGCAGACAGGCAGCATGTAAACAGACCCTTACCTTACCTTGTATGTATTATGTAGACATACATACATGGTAGTTCTAGCATGATTAATTTTCATACTACTCATTGATATGAGGAAAAAAGGAGCCATAGTGGAAATTATGAAGATTATCTCACTTATGTCTCAAGAATGACTGCATTGGCTAATTGYCCTGTCTCAACTATTGTCCTAGTGAATTTTAGGAGAAACATATCAGAAACATAGACAAAATGGAAACTGAATTTAGTCTGAATTGAGAATCACAACTTATGCATTTCCAGAAATGTAATAACATTTGCAAATAACTGAAGTGCATTATAAATTAAAGGTTTATATTTAATATTCCAGAAATATGATTGATATTATAAAATAGTAATATATGATTCATGTGTTATTTAACAATTGTTAAATTACACAATAAAAAATATCCCTGGCTTAAAATAGCAACATCAAAACGCACATCTCCTGCCAGAGTTATATATATTAGAATATTATTTAACCAACCAGAATCRAGACTGTGCTATAGTGTAAGACAATGTGTAAGGTGTAAGACAATTTAAAACATGGAGGTAGACTCAGTTTCTCCAGAGGGAAAAAAGAGGAACAGACCATTAGTTTTATTAGCAAAAAAAGTCATATAGCTAATGTACCATTACATTTCCTCCAAAATCACCACACACCAAGACTGTACATAATTTATGAAGAGAAAGCCCAGTGTGACTGCTGCTTAACATATCCAGTAAGACAGAATTAGCCTGCTGACAGGTATTTAAAATCCTGAATGAGGAAGTGACGGAATTCCACAGACAGTACGGAAAATGAAACCCATAGCTAGCACTTCCACATAATCATTATTGTTCCTTTTTGCCTCAGTGTCTGCTTTTAAAAATGGAATTTAGCAAAACACTCAGTCAAGCACCATTCCATTACCCTGAGTAATGCTAAGCCCAGGGGAGGMGAGGACGAGAAGAGGAAAGAGTTGTCCATGCTGTAGCGGATGTCTCAAAGAGCACCTGGCGATTGTGCCGAATGAGAAATCGATGGTGTTGTTCTAGATTAATTAGAGGCTGGGAGCACGCTGGGTCATGAGAATGAGGAAAGGATGAGCATGATCAGGTCCTGTGTGGAAATCTTGAGCCAGAACACCAAACTCATTATCACTGGTGAGGCCCGATCGATGAACCTTGCTGATCTGTATGCCATTTTGAACACTCCTTTTGAGATTTCTCTCTCCCCTACCCCTCCCCCCCTTACTTGTTGGCTTACTTACTCACTCACTCTCTCTCACACACACATTGGTATATTTCCTTGTCAGGGTTGCGTTAGTGCCTATCCTTTTTTTAAGATGTGGAAATACACCTTGGATAGGATGCCAACTTCCACATTAATTTACACCAGGTATGATTTAGACATTAAAGATTTATATTTAGGGCATTTACCTTTAGTGCATAATATGCCCCTTATGAGGAGTGACTTACTTTAATCTCATTTATATGTCTGCAACTTGGTGGTGCTGGGGTTAGATTCACAACCTTCCAATCAGTTGTCCAATGTCTTTATTCAAAAAGAGAAAGAAGTTTTGCTTAAGGACCTAGCAGCGCCAAATTGGTGGTGCCAAGATTTGAACTTTCTGATCACCCAATGCATATGAATTGTAAAAGGCCCATATTTTACTATTTTTGTTTCAATATGCTCCAGCTGAAATACCCCTCAGATAATGTTTTTTACATACTGTAAACTCTCATTTTAACACTGAAAAATGTTGTTTCAGTGTTTATGTAAATAAGYTATTGCTCCACCCCATCAGGCAACTGCTGACCTGAGCACTGTTGGGTGGCGATGAGCAACAAGTCAGATACAATCTTCTTGTATGAGGTCATATTCTATTTAGGTTGCTCAATCTAATTGGCTTCCTTAACCCTTGGGCAATAAAAAAAGGGGGGGGGGGCTGGATTTTTTTTCTCATATTTTTTTATTGACTAGTTTTATGTGTAAGTAATAACTTTTTTTTTTGACTGAAAAGTTGATTATTTTTTAATAGTAAGCTTGTTTTGTCTTACACACTCAAAAAATGTTACGTTCGTATTATCAAATAATTTGGAATATCTCAAATCGTTTTTGTTTGTGATATCCAAGATAATCTGGAATATATTTTTATAATCAGTAAAAGCAGTTTACATAAAAATCCCATATGAGGTTTAATAATGTATATTGTAATGTACAAAATTATGATTTACAGGATCAATAACAGAACCTAGGGAATAAAGAATTATGGAATTTTACCTTTAATCCTACAGTACCTAGATGCCTAATAAAAAACTTTTCAGGTATAATCATATCTCCCTATCTACACATCTATCAGTAAATGAAACACTGAGACTTGAGGCATAAACGCAAACCAGACGTGGCTGATGCATCCATCTTAACTTATTTTTTCATGATGTTATCTTTGAAAAAATGTATATGAGGAGGATAAATTGAAACCACAGTTATAAAAAAGTCTTCAGATTTCGCATTTTAATAAGTAATTGGGAGCCGTAAGTTTCAGAGCAGGTTTGCCATAGGACTGGTCTTAGGAATCATTCAAGCCAATCATTTGGAATTATTGCTTTACTGTATCATTGCTAATCTGCAAGGATTAAATAAATCTCAATTAAAATTYAAGCATTCCTGCTGAAATGGTGGCTCTGTGTAACGCGTGCATATAGTCACTAGTTTGAATCTAGAGTTACAGTAGTAAGACCACATATACTTACAGCTAAGTAGGTCTACACCACAGGTTTTGGGTACATTTCTACTGTATTATGAGAACATAGTCAATTTCTTGCCAATCTAGCCATATTGTGAATGTACATTGCAAACTATGCAGAAAATATTAAAATTGATCTTTGAAAACAATACTTTGGCAAAAGTGACAAGTGTGCTTTAGTGATTTTTTTTCTCTCTGTGGCTTGACAAATAAAACCATCCAAGTCACACAACTACATAAATGAGTATTTTCCCCTGACGTCTACATGACAAGTTCATTCAATATCTGTTCAGTAGGGCAATATTGACTGTTGCTTGGTTTTATTGCTCAGCATGAAAACACACAGCCAGCAAATGTAATGAATGATATTGAAGCAGGAACAAAAGAGGGACTGTAAAATAATATAAGGTGCGTGTAACAAAATTAAATGTAAAAGTATAATAAAATGTTATATATACTGTATATAACATGTAACAGTATGTTAAAAATGTTTTATTCCTTTATCCCACAGAAAATTTGCAAACTGTCATGATTCCTCATGTCATGCACCTTGTTCTCTTACATTAAGTTGTCTATTTGGCTGTGTTTCAGACATGGCCTGTCTTGCATCTGTTTGGTTTGCTGTTATAACTGTTATCTTCTGTTTTGTTTGTTTAGTGTTGAAAAACCTGTTGCTATGCACATGTAGTGCTTGGGTTGTCATTAGTATTAGCATAAAGTTCCATAAGTTGCTTTGGCTATAACTTCCTATATATATACATTATATATATATATATATATGTTGCTGTGAGATGTCAATTGAATTAATTATTGTTTTTCTTATTACTTATGCTATAACAACCATAGGCACAGCCATACAGGATAATGGCTTCTCTTTCTATCAGCCAACCATCAGCTGGAAAATTGATGTTTACAGTTTTCTGTGATTCGCAAGGGCCAGTATCTGAATATTATTAGGAAAAAGGTTCAATAATCAACAGTGCTCTTTACAGTGAGATGCTTATTGAAGAGCTGTTGCCTAAACTTCAGATTAAATGCAAAGGACTGCAATCCAAGGGCATTGTGATCTATATAATATGTACTGCTCAGACAGGACACATTAATGATAAATCAGACTTTCTGAGTTCACTATGGCTGCTGAAACAGAACAACTTTTTACTATCGCATAGCATCGCATGAAAGTGTACTTATAAACCTTATAGATTCACTTCACATACTCATGAATCAGTAATAGGTTTGTTAGTGACTATAGTAAGTCTGTAACTGACACGCATGTACAATGTACATGTACAAACATTCGAGTTACAAATTTTTACAGATATGAACGGACCGTGATTATCTGTGAACGTGTATTGTACAAAACATCACTGTTCACCAGATACACACTGTGTATGTGAATTTGAATTTGAGATACCAATATTTTCAATGTTTAAGTGAATATAGAAAATGTCCAAAGTTTGGTATATTGTACGTGTGCGTGTGAGGGTGCGGGAGAAATGAGTCAGTCTCACTGGTTTCAATTAATCAGTCTGGGAGCATGATGATAGAAAATGGCTGTCCTGTAAAGCTCATTTGTAAGTCTTGCTATATTTGCTTTTTTCTAACAGTACAAATTTGYTGCCAAATAAAAACATGTCACTTATACTCATATGGTGAAACGGAGCTTGAAAAAAGGATATTCTGAGACTCTGGTGGCCTAAACTAAGCCGAAAAACAGATTGAATAAGGAAATGTGTAAGAATATAGCATGAGACAGTTATAACAGATGTTAAAATTGTACCTCAGGTCACGCTCATGCCTTTTTACAAGTCTTCTCCTTCTTCTTTGTCTTTCAGCTATTCCGTTTCAGGGGTCGCCACAGCGAATCATCTACCTCTACCGAACTCTATCCTCTGCCTCCTCTTCTCTCACCCCAACCAACTTCATGTTCTCTTTGGTCTTCCTTTAGACCTTTAGACCAATTCCTTTAGTTGGCAGTTCTAACCTCAGCATTCTTCTACTATTCTTTTTCACAAGTGCTAAGCACAAACTCTAAACAATSCTAAGAGTACTACACTACAAGAATTAGTGTCGATCCAAGTCTACCTAACTGTAAAAACACTTCCATTTTTGTTTTACTATTTTCCTTGACACAAAATTGGATTTCTACCATAATCCCCAGCAAGAGTGGACAAAGTTTTTTTTTCTTTTTCAGATGGACACCTGGAGGAGATGTATATTGTATATGTGTGTAATTACTGTAAGTCACAGTTGCATGATTACATTTAGATAAAAGAGTACAGTTGACTTTCCCCTATATACTGCACAGAATTACATTCAGTCAACATAAACCTCTGGTTTGCAGCGTGCGCTAATAAGCAGACACAGTAGTTAGAGAGTTCCTACTTCCAAACTGACACCAGTGTGCATTGACTGCCAAGTCAGGGTCTCAGTGAAGAAGAGCAAAATGCGCTCAGCACCATCTGGCTGTTTTAAGTAGATGGTCCATGGTTACATTAAGTAAAGCTCAGAAACAGCCATCAGCGGCACTGCTAACKATGCTGCAATAGTGCTAACGACTGTGTGACTCCATGCTTGCGCCAAGACCTCTCACAGATGGGGAGTGATGAAGTGCACCGGGCAAACATGGCTTCATTTCAGGGTTGCTACAACAAGAGGGTGATTAGCAACACAGCTGGAAGTTGTGGACAAAACCTAAAGTTTTAAACACAATTTAGCAGAATTGAAGTGAATTAAGTCTGTGCTGTGGCTTAGTGGTTAGTGTTGTTACCTTGCWCCTCCAGCGTCTGGGTTTGATTCCCACCATGGGCATGTTTTTCCTATGCTTTGTGGGTTTCCTCTGGGTCTCTTCTTATAGCCCAAAGACATGTAGGCTAGGTGGCGTTTCCAAATTGGTCGTAGTGTGCGAACAAGTGAGTGTGTATATTTGTGTGCCCTGTGATGGTTTGGGGCAAGGTGTACCTGACTCTATGTGCCATGTCTCCTTAGATAGGCTCCAGGCCCCCTGCGACCCTTTATGAAGGATAAAGCGGTATTGGCAATGAGTGCATGAAGTGAATTAARAGAAAAAACTAGTTTAACTCATCTCTTAAACATCACAGTCACTGGGATTCTGATGCGTAAAAACCGTGCCTAAAGGCTGGAATCAATTGCAGCTAAGAATGTATGAGAATTGGTCATTTAAAAAAATTATATAAAAAATATAAAAAATATATATATTTTAATGTTTTAATCAAGGACCTAATAATCTGTGCTCTCTTTCATCAAATACCCCCCCCACACACACACACACCCCACACCACCCGTCAGCTTGTCCCTGGTAGTTGCTTAGACACAATTTTGAATGAGGCAAAGTGTTGTATAAGATGGCATAACATTGTCTGATGTGTTTTCTGGGTGAAAGTGCTTCTCTGACTTTTTAACTGCAGAATTGGCCAGGCAGCCGCTCTCCCCTCAATATTCAGAACAATTTGGTCAAATGCACTTAGAATTTAATCTTTTTTTTTTCTTAAGATAAGTCAGACTCTGCTTCTCACAAAATCAAATCTGTCCCCACTATAATAATGAATATGTAATATTTTGATATTTCTAAGTATGTCCTGGGTTTCAATATACGCCATCAAAAAAGAAAACAGAAATACTACTACTACTAMTAGGTAGTACTAAACCTCAATTTCCACATTAAAACCCATGTCASTTACCATGCGAACTCTTCTGGAATTACAATTATCATGTTCTTCAGGGTGGCATATGCAATGAATTCGCTGAAAAGGCGGTGTTCATCATCTCAGAGCCTGCATATGGCCTCCCAGCTGCTCCCTCCAGCCTCAAGTCACATACTGATTTAACACAACACATGAACCTGGTAGAATTCAGCATCATCACCCTGAAATCCCTGGCCATAACAAGATGCTCTTCCTCCTGTTTGATTCCATACAAAACACATTTACTTAACTAAAAGAAAGCCAGATGCTGTTACAGTATATTCCAGACTAATAGAAGCTTCATGSGGTTTGAGGTTAAATCAATGAGCATCTGTAAGAAGGTAAATGGAGATCAGGGCATGGGGTTTCACATACAGTACAGAGTGTCATGTTTATTATTCAATACTTATTMMAGATCATTTCAACACTACGAGTTCTAAATAATTTTAAGAAGAATGAATATGCAAGTGTGTTGATTAGTGCTTTCCGCAAGGCAAATTACTGGTTTATAATAATGAACTTATTCTAATATTTTATCATTTATCATATAAAAAAAAATCACACAGGGACTCAACATAATGTTTAACAGATTTAAAACCATGTACTATAATTCTAATATGAAGTTTTCTGTAAAAAGAGGTTTAAAAGGTTATAGAAGAAGTCTCCAATTTCTACTTTACAACTCAGAGATAAAGCTTTATGTCTTTTTTCAATATAGGAAAGTCTTCAGTACAGATGATTTTATGATTTCTTTGTTTTACAACAAGGCACCTTTTGCCATATTGATTTAAAAGGAAACTACGGACAATTCCTGGAGAAACTCTGAAGTAAGTGTACATGGATACATCGGTTCTACTGGGGTAAATGGTGTACATAACTTATGGCTTATTTGATGTCATGTGAATCCTTAGATCTGACCATTCTTCTGTGTGTGTGCGCGCGCACGTGTGAGGGGGGTTGCCAGGGTTGTCTGAGCAATGTCTTTGACTGCGTGTCTGACTAACATGCTAAGAATGTAACCTGACATCAGAGTGCAGCATGAATGTGAAAATCCATTTTCGTCGGGTCCCGAACAAACCTTAATATATCCCTAAGGGTTTGACCAATCTTCTTCATTTAAAGTTTAAACAAGGCAGGAGACCAAGCATTTTTCTGTAAGGTTTGTGGATATATGTGCAAAAATCAGCATGCATTGAAATGAAGGTAGCCCTTTACTGAATCAGTGTGTCCACACTAGAAACCCCATTGTAGTGTATGTACTGTTTTTTGCCGGCCTGAGGCTCACCTTTATAGGGTCTTTAATTTTTTAATTGATTTTTTAAAATAAATGATTCTTAACGTTGTTGTAGGCTTTTTCAGACTCCTTGTATCGTCCAATCGACCAAAAATGAGTGAGCAAGGAGTCACAAAAATGAGTGAGCAGGGGAGCAAAATGATTTTGGCATGGTTACCAAACATTTTGCGCCTAGGGTAAAATTGTTCCATTGGGACACCTGGGTGAACGTTTTGATAGAAGTTTCATGGGGGTGCGTGGAAAATTGAAGGTGATGTGGCCACTTAGTTCTGTTTCAGAAAAACAKKAATTTTGGAAAACCATCAGTTGGATTTCTTAGAAAAAAATAACACATCATTCCTCATGAGAAAGAAGTATTGGGGCACCTCGCCTCAACTGGTGTGACCTGCTTTAATTTCCATAATTTGTGCGCTTCCAAAAATACAATAATAAGAAGAGGTTGGTAAGGGAATGACGTTTTTGTAAATGTAATTCGTGTCCACAATGGTGCAAATTGATAAAGTATGATGTGTGCTTCTTTAATAAATGAACATTTGCTGTGGTATAATCGATTATTTTTCTATAACAGCMCACCACTGATTGTTTTATTCTCTACATAAATACTCCAAAAACAATCTTTCACCCTTGAGAAGTAAACAGCGTCTGGCAGTGACTTTTAAACCCTTAACATGGCCTTTTTTTGGTTCTATTATCTGCACTCCTCAAGGAAAGCCTTACCTTTCCTCCCCATTTCCTATTACATCTTAAACAACACTGTGACTTCTGTGTGTATGGATTCAAAAAGAAAACAAAGATTATTAAATCCCAAATCTAAAGGTATCATTTTCAAACATGAGACACCCAAAAGGGACAAGATCTCAGACGGTTCCCTCGCTTATTCTGATGACCCTGTTGTCTTGTGTTGTGACTTTAATGAACACAAACTGCTCTGCATGTGTTTTTATCTTCTTTTCCTCACATTTGGGTTAGCAGCTCCCAAACGGATTTCTTATCCTTCTAAACTACATCTTAGGGGAAATGAAACAAAGCTTTAAAGACGTGGTAGTTTAAAAAATGAAAAAAGCAAGGCCTTTTAATTTATTAAAATTTTCTGCMTGATTTTGTTATTTCCTGTTTTCTCCTCTTGATACAAGGTCACATAAGGAGAAAAGATTCTTCTTCTTTAATAAGGAAGATTGACAGCAAAAATGCATTAACTAAGTCATTCTCAGTAAAGAAATCGTGGTGCATAATGCAAAGGAACAAATTACAAGCTATGGTGGAATGTAAAATGAAAAGAGAAAAGGGAAACTTCTTTTATTTATAGTCAGCTCTCTGATTGTATTACTGCCATATTTGTTTAACAAAGTGATTATACTCGGTTTAAATTAATTTGAACTGAAATTGAGTTGTTAGTATAAAAACAACATTAATATAAATCTGTAAGTTGCTACCAAAACAGAGAAGTGGTAAAAAGGTTAATCAACACATTCTGACCAATTCAGAATTGCGGATTATGTTCATGTAGCTTTTATAAACCTAAAACGATGCATTTCC
This sequence comes from Clarias batrachus, assembly GCA_003987875.1. Lineage (NCBI taxonomy): Eukaryota > Metazoa > Chordata > Actinopteri > Siluriformes > Clariidae > Clarias > Clarias batrachus. Next base: position 41,149 of record QMIH01001909.1, read on the forward strand.
TTTTTGCCCTTAAGCAATTTCTGTATTACACCTCACTGTAACCATAAGCTCAGTGCTTCATCATCGGCTCGATATAAAGCTCAGGACATTCCGAAGCAAAATTTGACACCATCAACACAGAATGTGGTGAGAATGGCTGACTGTAGACTCTGGAAAATTACACATCTTCACCTCCTCCCATGCAGGACAGGGTGATAATAGAAACAGCCACTTTCCTGATTCCTGGTTTCTGTTTCAATCGTTGTATGATTTMTTGTCCATTGAAGAAGTGTCTCAAAAGCTATTTCGTTTCACTCTGTGTTGACGTCTCTGTTATGCAGCAACACATTAGTGACATCTTACACTGCAAGTTGCCTAATTGTTCCGTTGCACCTCAAATTAAAAGCATTATTAACACTCTGCTGTGAAAAATGACCCCAAATGAGCTGGTGTGATAAATGATCAGCTGGTATAGAATTTTAAATAAAAATGTTAAACAAAGCAATATTGGTTGAAGATAAAAGTGAGAAACTAATTTATCATCACCATTTGTGGACGTAGTTATGAGAGTAAAAACACTACATTTATTTCTGTATATAATCCCCTGCTACACTGTAAATCTGAAGAAGTTGGCAAATCTAAAAAAATTTGAGGTAATTAGTTTAAGTAATCAAATTTTTTAAGTAATGATGTTTCCAATTTTAAGTAAACAGAACTATCATTTTTTTGAGTTTGTTGTACTCATTCATATTAATCGTTATTTACTTGCATTACTGAGTAGCCTAACTCATACTATAATTTTTTTTAAGTTGTTGCAAATTAAATAAATTGTTGTTGGTCTTTCACCTGCTCCTGGCAATGGGTCACCACAGCAGTTTGTCACAAGTTTTTACACTAGATGTCATTCTGAACACAACCCTCCCATTTTCATTTGGGTTTGGGACAGGCACTTCATCCAGAGGCTAGGAATCTCATCTGCATCACAGTCGAAACACCTACTGTACCACTGAGCCACCAGTGCTCTGTTTGGGGTGGCCAGATTTGTAAAGATTATGTGAAGACGGACCAATCCACCATCTTSATTTAAACAATTCAATGTGGGCAGTTTACATGTGCACTGATGATGTCAGACACAAAATCGCTAGGCTGAAAGATTTTAAGTTGGTGGAACTTTAAGGAGACAGTTATTGTGGCTTAAAATATCACATTTGTTCAGCTAACTTGAAAAGTGTCATTTCTGCAAACWCAAAATACCAAAAAGTTCTAAATACTCCAAAAGGTCCATTAATTTTTAACTAATTGTACCTGTTTAAGTTAACAGTACTCAGTATGTTTCATTACTTTGAGCATTAGGGTTTACAGTGCAGGGAGCTTGGTGTGGATGGTGTATCCAAATGGTACCAGGATTCATCAGAACCTGGTAAATTRATCAGGAGGAACTTGTTCCTCTGACACCAGTTCTCCAGGTTTCTAATCCCTTCCACATTGGCCTTATCTTTTTTCTCATTGATCAGGCCCACCACCACAATGTTATTAGCAAATTTGGTGATTGTTGTAGAGTTGGTAAGAGCCACACGGTCATATGTGTACAGTGGGTATAGCAGGGGCTCAGGACTCAACTCTGGTGGTTAAGACATGTCTGCCCATCCATGCTGCCTGCGGTCTGTCAGTCAGAAAGTTGGAGATCCACTGACACAGAGATGGGCTGAGTCCCAGGTCCTCCAGCTTGGCGGTGAGTGTGGTGCGAATTATAGTGTACAGTAGTATTAAAAGCTATATGTTTGAGTAACTATTGCTTAGCAAATAAAAGCTCAACCTTGCACAGATTTAATCAGGCTGGCTACTGTGCACATGGGCAGAGCTAACCTGCCAAACTAACTTTTAGCTGTTAGTAGCTGGTGGCCAACACTGTTCGGCAGAGCTTACTGTACCTCCTCTCGATGGCTCCACAGTGCTGAAAGTTACTGTAATGTTAGCTAATGAGGCTGTGCTATGTATGCTGTGTGTGTGTGTGTGTGTGTGTGTGTGTGTGTGTGGGTGTGTAATAAGTATGTATTGCATGTTTTCATGTTTGAACGTTTTACTGTGACATTTTTTCATAAGTAACAATGAAAGAATTAGCTTTATTTTTATTTTTATTTTTTTTTACAAAACTAATTGTTCTATTTTGCCACAAGAAACAAAAAAAGAGGTGAGCATGAAGCGAAACTAAAGAAAATTTCAAAACAACTGGAAAAAAGAACTATTTTATCACTGAATATGATGAAGCTGTGCATGATGAAGTAAAATGAAGTAAAGAAAATAAAAATCATCTATTTGAATGGACCAGAATAAATGTAATATTTCCTCATTCCAAAGTATTTTCGTAATGTCACTACAGTAACAATAATAGATGATGAACATTTTGATTTTAGGAAGTTTCAAATTCACTTCAGGACAATTGAAACTGCTTTGAAAAGTTAATCTGGAACTCTGGTCAATACCATGTTGGTTAAGATTTATTTAAAAATAATGGCAACCTCATGCTTTGATTGAGAAAAAAATTACAAAAACAGGTTACAATGCATTATTAGTGCATTATTCTTCTCGATTAGTCACTAACAGTTTCAATTTCATCAACCAACCACATGTACATCTCTGGGTTCAGAAATCTTGGTTGGAGAGTGGGGTAAGCTTAGAATTAAAAGATGTACTAAATTCAACAGCTTCCTGCACACAACCAGTGTATCTCATTTCTTTTTTACACCCTTGTCGTAGCAGTTTATATTTGCTTTTGGAAAAACTATTTATTTAAATATGGCTCCCAAATGCAGCAAAACCTGTGCTAGTAATGTTTGAAAGCTTCTAAAAGATGGATACATAGCATGTATGTCTGAGAACGATAATTTGCCAAAATAAGTCGAAGTCCAAAAATGACATTAATCTCATTTTGCTGTTTAAATGTAAATGATGTAATATAAAAAGAGCATTTGTAAAAATTACATATGAAAACAAATGAATCATGTAATAATTTTATATAAAAAATAAACAAATCATGTAATAAAATGAAATATGAAAATAAATCAGATAATAAAGTAACATTATAAACAATAAACAAATATAAACAATACAATAATGGATGTCTTTAATGCTGGCTGTGCCGCCAACTGTAATATGTGTTTTTCATCATCATTACGTTTCAGTGTCTCTATGTCTAATGCAGAATTGGTGAGATACTTGTACGATAACTGTGTGTTTGTGTGTGTGTGTGTGTGTGTGTGTGTGTGTGTGTGCACAATTTTGCAGTGTTGGAGTTTGTCCTGCCGTCAAGCATAGAAGTGGAAGCTCAGTCTCCCTCCTTATTACCATACAGGACAGGAGATATAATGTCCCCCACAGTGTAAATATTTTAATTCTAAATGAGTGTGTTGGCAGCTACTGGTGATGGGGAGCAGTGCCAGGCCTCTGCGGCTCTCTCTGATTAATTAAGTGGCATGAGCTACCTGCCTTCTTTCCTCCCTAATAATAATCAGAAATGTAATTTATATAGTGACTTCACACTGGTGTCAATGTTCAAATTTCCATCTAGAGCTTTGCGCCTCACTTTATGCACACTGTTGTCTTCAGTTCCTCTCTTCATCGTCATTATGGCTCCATAAGGAACCATCTGATCTGCCTGACTTCTCTAACACACCATATTAAAGGAGGATTGCAGAGGCTTTCATCCCAATCTCTATCTAGTATGTGTATTACATGTGTAATAAGTTCTACTAGTATAATATATTTCTTCTACATATATTACTGTGCAAACTTCTTAGACTGTGTGTGTGTGTGTGTGTGTGTGTGTGTGTGTGTGTGTGTGTGTGTGTGTGTGTGTGTGTGTGTGATATATATGTATGTTTTACTGTGACATTTTTTCATTTCAAGTAATGAAAGGATTAGCTTTTTGACACAATCAATTCGGTTCTATTTCTCCACAGAAACGAAGAAGATCTGAGTATGAAAGAAAACTGAAATTAAATTTTTTGGCAAAATGCAGAAAGAGCTATTTTATCACTGAATATGATAAAGATGCACTTCAAAATGTATATACTGCAAAAAATTCTGAAAGGTATTCATCACTTTAAATGCAGCAAAACAAATGTATTTATTCCAGTAATGGAAAAAGTCCACCTGGTGCGATGACTCCGGTCAGGCTGGTCCTATTCCAGCGGGATGGAAGTGTAGGTCTAAGAAGAGAAGTGCATGAAGCGAAGCAGCCATCTTGAATAGTGCCTCTGGAGGCAGTGTTATGATCTGGGGTTGCTTTAGTTTGTCAGGTCTAGCCTCAGCAATATTATATGTCAATAAAGTGAAGTCACTTGATGTCCTGAATGTACTGGACAATCAAGTTATCACATCTGTGAGGTTTTCTTCCATGATAGGCACAGGCATATTCTAGGACTCAAATTGTAAAAGAGTGGTTCTGTGAGCATGAGGAATAATTTTTACACATGAACTGGCCACCACTTTGTGTTCGGTAATCAAGGCCAAATGCTTTAATTAGCAAAGACAGAAAGTGTGTATGAATAAATGAAAAGACATTTTCATGAAATAGCAAACTTTTCGATAAGGCTTATTTTGTGAAAATTCGAAGGATAAAATCAACAGGTACCTACAAAAAAAGTAAAAAGATCTAACTGAAGTTATAGATTGGAAGAAAGATACTGTATAAGGAAAGATAACAGAGATTAAAAACTAGCCACTGATATACACACACTCAGCACTATGCCATTTCTCATTTTGGACCTGGCTATTAATGTAATTCTGGTCTGGATTACTGTATTGGTTATAATTAATATCATTATGATGAATGTGTACTTCAACTGCAATTTAAAAAATCTATGCTATTTTCATTCGTTGCTAAACTACGAGTTTAAGGCCAGTTAAGCCATTCAATATTTTTTTCCCATGATGATTTCTTAGTTACATCTCACACCAAATTCAAATCAAATTAAAATTTTATTTGTTACATACACAGTATGATATGCAGTGAAATACTTCCTATCCTGCTATTCCAAGAATACAATTAAGCAATATCACACAAAAGGAGTGCTGTTGTACTGAATATCTGCATGGCTGTGCTAATATTTGGTACAACAGGACAATCTCAAGCGTGATATTGCTTTTATACAACAGTACTACAAATGCCATTTATTATAAACAGATTATGATGTGTTTCTTTATTTAACTAGTTATTAATAAACAATGGAGGTGGCAGACAGTCCTGATAAATTTACATGACTTTCTTTATATAATTATTTTATATCATGCATTCCCCTTTAGAATATAAAACCCTTAATGAGGAGTTAGAGAGGGAAATGGGATTCAGCCTTGTTTTAGAAGTATTTTAGCATTGCAGCTCACATAACTTGTAAACAAAACAATATGGACACACACATTTTAATGTGGAGGATTCAGACATCAAACTGTGCATTTGGGTTTTCTGATATTTCAAGTAGAACCACAGTTATCATTGCTTTTAAGAACATGTAAATTGTACTGCTATTTGATTATGGGAATGATCACTCAAAAATGCAGAACTATATTATATTATTATTATTTATTGGTTACAGAAACAACCAAAACCACTATAAGCTTGTGATCTTATGAATCTGTGCTATTTCTTTGCATTTATTCAATTTCTTTTTCATTTTTTAATTAATGTCATGTTTGTATAGTTGGTTAAAATGAAATCAGATTCAGTTCATCATATTTCCTGGGTTGTGCTGAAATAAAGTATATGTCACTCTGTACAATSCTGAGCCCTATAAAATGCTATATTACATAATACGGTATGCCACCTGGTTCTGAGGGATACCACAGCAAGTATATTTCARACCTGTGGGAAACACTGCAACACTGCAACCCCCATATCATAATCCCTCCTTCACCAAACTGTCAGACAAGTCAGTCAGACAAGTACCATTCTCCTGGCAAAGGCCAAAGCCATACTCATCCATTGGATTGCCAGAGAGAGAGAGAAGCATGATTCTTCACTCCAGAGAACACGTCACTACTGCTCTAGAGTCCATTGGCGGCATGCTTTACACCACTGCACCTGATGCTTTGCGTTGCATCTGATGTAAGACTTGGATGGAACTCATCGGTCATGGAAACCTGTAGCTATTGACGCTGCAGAAAGTTGGTGACCTCTGTGCACTTTGGGTTTTAGCATCCGCTGACCCCGCTTTGTGATTTTACGTGGTCTACCACTTAGTGGCTGAGTTGCTGTCATGCCCAATCGCTTCTACAATTGCTTTAGTAGACTAATAATAGTTTTCTATTTAGTAGTTCCTGAATTTTAATATACTGTGTATAGATAAACAATGAGATAGAGAGAGAGAGACGGCCAAAAAATGTATACATTTAGGAAAGGAAAAATAGTATGATGTACGTATATTATATTGATGTAACATTAACAATACTATCATACCATTATTAATCATAATTTATAGCAATACATGTAGTATTAAAATATTTATACAAGTTTTTTTCTTTTCCTGAAGTGTGCAAATTTTTTTGCCTGTCTCTGTATACTATTTCTTTATATACAATTCTATATATACACAATACAGTTCTCTCTCTCTCTCTCTCTCTGTGCTATTTATTTGCAACAATATATATATAACCATAACTCACATATTGCCTCTTTTAAGTTAGATGTTAAATGGAGCTCCAACCTTTATGCATGACATATACACTTTAAAAGAACACCATTTACTTTGAGTTTATTACTATGTGATTGTGTGGATGCGACAGGGATCTCATTCAGCCATATGCTTCTCATTTAAGATTGAAGTACTATAATGTAGAAAAGTGAGAGAGTTGTTAACAAGAACAAAAAGCTGTAAAGGCTTGTGGTTTGGCATTATGTGATGCTTAACGAAGAGAGACCATCTAATTTCTAAAGCAACTTTGTGTCACCTTGTAAGTCTACTTTGAATGCTGTGTTTAGGGGTGATGAATCACTGAAGTGAACCACTTTTAATCAAGTCCATAAGAAAATATCTTCAATTAAACATAGTTAATACATTTAAATATAAGAATMATTTTTATAATAACAATAGTAATAATTATTATATAATATTATTATTAGATTAGATTATAAATAAACTATTATTAATAAATTTTATTATTATTATTATTACAATATTAGCAATGTTCGTTTTTTTGACTGATTATTATTTGTAATTACCTCCAAATACTATTATTTTTAATTTGATTATTCCACCCATCATTTCCAGTTGAAATTCAGTTTTGGYGGCACAGTAATGTAGTAGTTATCACTGTGGCCTTGCACCTCCAGGGTTGAGTAATGGATTCCTGTCTTGGGTCTGTGTGCGTGGAATTTGCATGGTCTCCCTGTGCTTGGTGGGTTTCCTCTGTTTTCCTTGTTTTCCTCCCACAATCCAAAGACATTCAGAGAAGGGTAACATGTGGTTAGGATAGGAGATTTCTCCTCGTCGACGTCTTCTTTTCCCTGTGGTCTTCCACAAGGCTCTGTATTGGCTCCTACTCTATTTTTATTGCACATGCTGCCGTTGGGCTCCATTTTTAGGAAGCAATTTAGTATCCTTTCACTTTTATGCTGATGACAAACTTTAAAATGTATTTACCTTTTAAGAAAAATGATGGCTTGGCCATGGCTGCTTTGTTAGCGTGTCTAGATGAAGTTAAATCTTGGTTATCTCAAAACTTCCTATCGCTTAATGAAAAGAAAACTGAGGTTATAGTCTTCAGCTCTTCGGGACACATGACTTTGATCTGGGTCCTCTATCAGCCTTTAGGTCCTCACAGGTGCGGAACTGAGGTTTCCTGCTAGATGACACATTCAAATTTGAAACAAATCTCTACAGTGATCAGATCTAGTTTTTATCAGCTCTGTACGCTTTCAAAAATCAAACCTTTTCTCACTGATGTCTCTGGAGATGGCGATTCCTGCTTTCATTACATCTCGCCTTGACCATTCCAATTCTCTTTATTATGGTATCTCTAAATCCCAAATTGCCCGCCTTCAACTGGTTCAGAATGCTGCTGATAAATTTCTTATGTGGATCATGTGACTCTGCTTTTGAAGGCCCTTCATTGGCTACCTGTTCATTTCAGAATACACTTTTTACTATTTAACTTTACTTAAAGTTTACTATTTGTTTATAAAAAAAATCCACCAGCAAGCGCCAAKCTACTTACTGTATCTGAATTGCTGCACCAACACCCCCCAAACYYGAGAAGTTTGAGATCCTGTGACCAGAATCTCCTTTTAATTCCACACTCCAGACTTACTGTAAGTGTAGAGGTGACCGTGCTTTATCGGTAATTGGGCCTYGTCTTTGGATTGGCTTGCCAATTGATATCCGAATGGCTCCTAGTCTGACTACTTTCAAATCCCTTTTAAAAACCCATTTGTTTTCACTGGCCTGCTAGGCTTCACTGTCCTTATAAGCTTCTGTGTTTATTTATTTATTTTTTCCCTCTTTCTTAGGCTGTAATTATGTACTTTTATTAGTACTTTTACTTTTAAACTAAACTAAACTAAACTATTCTAAGGCTAACTGGTGTTTCTAAATTGCCCATAGTGTATGAATGAGTGTGTGAGTGTGCCCTGTGATGGACTCTCACCAAGTCTAGGGTGTACCCTGCCCTGTGCCTGAGGTCTCAGGGGATAGGCTCCAAGCATGCGGCAACCCTGTAAAAAATAAGCGGTATAGAAAATACTGCTGAATGAATGAATATTCAATATCTAAGAATGTACTGAAAAATTCATTTGGGACATTGAAGTAAATGCTGGACCCAAAATCTCAGAATGCCAGAATGCCATTTCAGTTTATGCAGTAATGCTGTTGAAATTTGAGTCGGCTTGTAAATGCTCTATATTATGAGGAATACGATGGCATTGATGAGGCTATTAACACGTTGAACCTGTGGACGTTTGAAAAGGGCGAACAGACTAAATGACAAAAGCTTCCTTTCATTTCTTTACTTTCCGTCTGTTGTTTTATTCTTAACGGTCCTGAGATTGATGAAATAAACTTTTGTAACATTTGAATTAAGATGTTAATAGGAATGACATTCWTAAGAAGTTATCCAAAATAGGAGTATCCAGGTCAAAAMCAGGAAAAACCTCTGAAAATGGGTTGCTTTTTWTATGGTCAATAACAGGAAAAACATAGTACGTCTCGACAAAGTGTATGGTGTTTGAAACAAATTGMAATCCTTGACTAATTTTGACAATTCATAGCAAATTGTGAGGTGTCGTACAGTAGATACAGTACGTATCTATCGTAGATAGTTGATATGTGAGTGCATCATAACAATTTATGGCTAATGCATAGCCAATTCATAGGACATAAAGGCATGTGACATCATAGAGTCATTAATTTTGGACAATTCAATATGCTCTCATGGACAGTTTAAGTATGTGGAAATGCCACCTAAATTCTACTATACCATTATATACTAATATAAACTGATGTCCGTGCATAAAACTGTAGGAAACTGTTAACCCAAGTGAAAATTGAGAGCTCCATGTTGAAATAGGTTTAAAATAAAGTCAGAATTATGTTTCACATGAGATTATTATTGATATATTGATAGGTAAATATTAATATGMCATGTGTGAAACATAGATTTGTCCCTCATTCCTATACCACTAGGATCTACTACACCACACTACTAACAAAAAGCAAACATGCCACCGACACTTAACATGATTTTTACTTTCCTTTTCCTCTGTATGATGATCCTCAGCTCATGTGTCAGTAAAAGACCACTAGCAACATGGAGAGATGCAAGATGTTCCATCTGATTAAATCATCATTGTTGCTGGAAGACTAAAACAGAATCGTGGCCCAGGGATGGAAAGGTGGAAATCACACTCACTGGTCAAGGTTAAAAGAACCAAAGAGGACTTTTAAACCACTGAGCAGTTAGTATGTCTCCATTCTTTTCTAGTCTTTATCAATTTTCCATCAAGCTCACGCAAGAACTTAATTGCACTTTCTTGGATTTTGTTAACTTATTGTAGTGCCAGAAAGCTGTGACCAGAACAGCGAATTCACGGRAAAGCGAGAAAGAGAAAAAGACACTCTCTAATCCAGTGCTTAATCATCTCTTACGTGACACAATCTCTGGTTCGATCCTGCTCTTGTACATTTGAATTATCTTTCCTTGCAGAAGTATTTTGTCTTGGATTGCTGGCAGTGTAATTTCACCTAATTAAAGATAAGGCAGCGTAGCAGCTATTCCTTTTTGCTAAGTGATAAAGCGAGAGGCTCTGATAACCTGAGGAATAGTGTTTCCCCTCAGACTTTGTGCATAAATAAAATAGACTGAAACATTTTTTCCCCTCTAATTAACATACTAATGAGATGATCTAAAGATCTTAAGACAAAGGCAAATTTAAAAAAAAAATTTGCATTTTACTTGCTTGTAATAATGTATGTATGACATGGTATTATCACATTATCTGGTTAATTATAATTTTGTGGCAGACAGTTAAATGGTAATTGTTCCTAATTTCCATGTCATTAGAATCACACAATCACTGATATTCACAGAATCGAGCTTGACGATGTAAATAATAAATGCTTGATCACATGTATGTCCACTAAAAATGTAATCCTGGAGGGAAATTGTTTATGCATGTACTGTACTGTATCTGTGCCATGAAACATTTTGCTTTTAACTGTTCCTTCTGGTGGCAATGTGGTGCATGAGTAGTATTGGCACCTCACATCTCCAGGGTCCTCGATGCTGCACAAATTACATACAACTTTGCTTATCCTGCCCGCTTCCCATAACTAGCTTCGTAAAACTAGCTTTGTCAYCTGTTCACAGAATTAAAAGTAGATGACCTGAAAGTGAGTAGTGTAAAAAAAATTAACAATTATTATTCTGTCATCTTAAAATATGCTACACAATTATAATTAAGCAGTATCACATGACAACTGACAATTAGTGTAATTAACAGGATTGAAAATAGTTTTAAATTCTTGCATGTACCATGGAACCAGAAGTTGAGGAGAATAAACCATAGAGGTGGTGGACAGTTCTGTAAATCTCCTGTAAAAAAAAGTTTATCTTTAGATTTTCACATCTTCAACTTTAGAATATCTGTTTTCCTCCGAGTTCCCAGGGTTAGTCACAAATAGGCTAAAATGAAAAGCTAATGCACTGTGAAGGGTGTACAATCCYTCCCTCCTTGTTCYGCAYATTAAKTAGTGTCCATGATCAGGTGTTAGAGAGGGATCGAAGATCTAGCCATGTGTTAGACACAATATAGCTTTGTAGTAATGTATCATATATTTTAAAATAATCTATTTTATAATGTGCTTGCAAGAATTTATTTTCCACAAGGGCCCAAAATGTTAATTGCTGGAGATTTACAATTCAAATGACAGTTCAGAACAATAAATTTGTCATTTGATAGATAGATAGAATTTCATACACTCAATGGATCGATAAAGAATGCCTTAATTATTAAAAAAATTATATATATATATA
>QMIH01001909.1:69762-99225 GCA_003987875.1 Clarias batrachus
GGTTTTTTTTTATAGCTAGAAGTCTGTGAAGACTAAAATAACTTCTATGGTCTGCTTTGACCCCTTACAACTAACTCTGTCTTTCAGTAGTCTTTCCAATTTCTTCACTTTTTCATTAAGGGTGATGTGATGCTTGTAAGTAATAGATTGCAAGAAGACTTCTTGCTGAAGTTGTAAGCAGTCTGGTGGATTTATTGTAGTTGTACATATTAGCAAGCAAAAGTTTGACCTACTGGAGGGTTATGAGTTCTGAGGTCAAATTCTACTCAAACAAGTTCTCTTATGGTTTCTTCCTTGTCTCAGAGCAGAGAGTTTTTTTTTCCTTGCCTGTCTTTCCTCTGACTTCTTCGATGAATGAATGAAACAAAATCTGTTTCTGTAAAACTGCTTTGACAATRTATATAGTCTATAAAAAGTAAACTTCAAGTGAATTGGATGGAAATCCCTAGTGCTGAGACTGGTAAAATTATTGAGAAACTAGTGAGACACTTAGCCTTTACTTTGGATTAAAGCATGTGTCTGGTGGCCAGGGAGAACACTTCATGTTTTGAAATTTTACTCCTTAAAAACTACAAACTTTCTCAATCTAAAAGATGTTTTTCTTTGACAGGTTTCTCAACTGCAAGTAAAGTTCTAGCATTTTGGTTGGGTTTTTGGTTGAATAACCCCCCTCTTTTGTCACGCACACTCAGATTTATACAGATACAGTAAAAAAGAGCACAAAACAGATAGAGATAGAGTAACTGTGTTACACCCTTTATCTACAGTGCATACATAAAAAGATGAGTGACATACTGTAAGTACCAAAGTACGTCTAATCAACAGCTCTCAAGTTGTAATGGCACACATTCTGCTAACATTAGCCAGAAATATATGTGCATTCTAGGTGGACGAGAGAGAGAGAGAGAGAGAGAGAGAGAGAGAGGAAAATGAAAAGGGGGAGATAGGGATGGAATAAGAGAGGGAAAGGGCTTAAACATTAGGGAGAAAACAAGAAATGTAGAAAAAAAGTCAAAGACAGAAGAACAGATTTGAAGAGTGAGAAAGCAAGGGACTGAAACAGAAAGAGAGCGAGAGGGAGGACAAGCGTTGGTGGTGTAGTGCTGTGCGTAGGTGCCTTCCAAACATTTGACCGGGTTCGAATCCCAGCCAACGCATTGCCTTTGACCTGGAACTGTTGGTTTATATAACTGTAGGAAAAAAGCCAAAATGAGAAAATGGCGATTACTGACAAATGAAAAGGAAAAAAATATATTCACAGAGCACAGAGAACATTACCACAACATTAAAAAGAAAATAATATAAGGTTAGTCTTGACAGTGGAGCCTCTTTCCAAAAATGTTACATCTTTAACAGAAAACTTCACCATATCAAAAAAAAAAACAAAAAAAAAATCAAATTGCCTGTAGTCTGTGGTTGGGTATGCAAGGTTCGTATATGTATGTGTGTGTGTGTGTGTGTGTGTGTGCCCTGTGATGAGTTGGCAACCCATCCATGGTGTACCCTACCTTGTGTCATAAGTTCCCTGAGATTGGCCCTTATGACAACATTGTCATTGGGATTGACTGAGGTAGTTTTTCTTTGCCAACAAAAGAAAAGCAATTGACCTCGCTATTTGGATTTACCAATAACTAGTCCAAGAGCTCGGTGCAGATCTGAAAAGGGTATGGCTGATTTCCATAAATCAAGAATGTTGGAGCCATTTCAAACCAACCTTAAATTCCAAGATCAATCCTAACAATKTTACATAAGTACAACTTATCAGGAGGTTTAGCCTCTTTGCCATGGTCTGGAAGAAGGCCCCAACTTGTCACCTTCTGCTGTAGGAAGTTGGGAAATTTMATTCAAAAAGTAAAAGTTATATTGTGCTCTTAACAATGGTCATTGTTGCAAAGCAAAAAATCTAAAGAAAATCAGGAAAATCAGTGAAATCAGTGAAATGTGTGAGAAAATACATATGAATTAAAATGATCTGATTGTTCCTGATGAGCAAGCTGAGGGCGACAGTAGGAAGAAACCTTAAGAGAAACCAGACTCAACGGGAACCCATCCTTATTTGGGTGATATMAAATAGCAGGATTTCTTTTGTAGACAAAAATACTGTCAATAAGTCATACTGTGTGTTAGGTGGCTGGAAGTTCAAAATAACAGGAGATATGTTTAAGGTAATATGGAGTCCAGTCTCGTTATTGGAGGCTCAAGTACAAGGCTGTAGGACATTTCAGTCCTAATCTATATCTATCTGCAGTAACAAGCCCTCAGAGAACAGCTGTCTGCATAAGCCAGAACCTTCTTCATGGTAAAGTGGCACTGTCCCCAGTCAACACATACATCGTCCAGACCACAAGGGGCCCTCCATGTGACGAGATCACTAGGATGAGTCACACATGTCCAGAGGGCAGATGGGGACTGGATGGGGTCTGGATCACTAGGAGCTTAGGAGGTCTATGTGTAGCATGAGAGAGACAGAGAGAAAGAAAAGAGAAGAGAAGCAATAATAGTTAGGTATGGTCCAGGCACATAAGTGAATGTATATTTAGTGCAGAGTGCAATCAGGGTCTCTGCCAGCACCAACTATGACAGCATAACTAAAAGAGCCAGAAGGAAACACAAACATGAGGACACCTTAGGAAGTAATGCAACCAGTACCAATACCATCAACAAACCTGAGTGATCAAAGATGGAGAAGACAGCCTCCAAACATACCAGTTTACCATAAGACTCTATGCCTATGTGTTCCTCAGATATGATCRRATCAGATCTTTACTCAACACAATTCTATACTATATCTATTTACAAAAATGCTTGTGTAAAATAAAATAAAGTTTAAGCCTAAACCTAAACACAGAGACTATGTCTGAGTCCTGAACATTAATTGGCAGGCTATTGCATAACTTTAGGGCTTTGTAAGAAAACGTAAGTTGTGTAATATGGCCAGGAACCAACTCAGGAAACACCTAGGCACAGGCCTGCCATATAATGGAAGTCTCTGAAACATCAGTGTCACCATGTACAGTCAAGCCAGTTTCATATCACCATGGACTAAAAGACTGCTGTCCACGAAAAAAGATTTTGGCCTAAAATCAACACTTTCAAACCCAACTAAAGCTTGCAGCTGATACCATGAACAAAAATAATGCCATGTGGAGGAAAGTTTTGATCAGAGCTATGTTTTAAGGAGTAAAGGTGTGGCTTTAACTCCTGTAACATTGTACAAATTGTTAAGCAGGGTTTTGGTACTGTAATTTGAACAATTTCTTTCTAGATGTTTTGCTGCCAGTGGATTTGGTGCATTGCACAGAGTGGATGGAATAATGGAGAATGATGTCTACCTCATAATGCCTGAAAGTTAGATCTGTGCCAGGAAACCAACAAATTTAATTAAACATCATGAATTAAGCCAAGAAACGCAGTCAAAAACCAACCAGAATTCTGCATATGGTGATGGCTTCCAAAAGCATCTGCCAAAGGTGAAATAGGCTAAAAAACATTAAACTAAATATTGGTTATGCTGTTTGTTTATTTTTCTATCTGTATGTATTATTTAGATCCTAGAAAACCCAAAATARAGGAACACATGAAGATGAATGTTGAAGCTCTATGTTGTGCAACCTCCAGAAAAAGGCAGGTAAAGAAAAAAGAAAAAAAAAAAAGAATTACAAGCGCAATATTGTCATGACATTCATGGTAATGATGAGTGGACAGAAACGTCTGACTGCAGCTGTACATTGTATAAAGCATATTGTTATTTTTTCTTTCTTCCTTATGGTTAATAAGACAGAAAGTACAGTATTTCATGCTACCAAAAAATCCCATAAATTCCCTGAGCAGAACTTTTCACTCTAAATGGATTCTACTGTATCATCTTTCAATYGTAGCTATTTTTGCATAAAAAGCAAAAACAAGAATGAGAAGAGAAAGCAGGAAAACATGCACAGGTAGAGAGAGACAGAGAGAGACTGAAGAAGGGAAACTGAGTGGACTCTTGTATAAAACCCATCTATTCATCATTGAAGAGGACATGAAGAGGATAAAGCAACATGCGGGGGCTGCAGAGAAAGATAAAAAAGACATTTTATACTTGACAGGTTAAAATAATAAGGTTGTTAAGAGATAGTGTTACTGTTCTTTGCCTTATATGCTCTGAACCTGAGAGTCCTTTTTTTCCCCTTTGATCACATATTATACTTATTTGTAAACAAGTTAACAAAAAGTCTTAGAGGGCTCCAAAAATGTCTGGTAATGCTGCACCTGAAATACAGTTGTCTGTAGCTTTAGACAAACTGCCAAACGATACCCTTTTTTTCAACCCACTTATGTTTTGGACATTTTCAAGCATTTTGCACCCATTTTCACTCCTTTTTGAGGATAGCATCATGAAATAACACTCATATCTAAACACAATGCAATGTCCTGTACCCTATTCGCCAGTATCAGGTGAATCTGGGGTCTTACCCCAAATACSTAAGACACAGATAGTTCTTTTGTTGTCCCTTGAAGATTGCCAGTGATTCGTCTGCACAGACATCTAGAGGAAGTTCATTCTACTTACATAGGTGTCAGAGCAGAAATCAGTCTAGATGCATGTCTTCCTTGAACCCTAGTCAAGCAGTGTTGAGCGATTGCAGGAAATGTGGTGCAGCGAAATGTGTGAAAAAGTGCCTTGAGTTGGTGCTGAACTGTTTTTAGCTTTGTAGGAAAGCTTCAGTGTTTTGAATTTGATGCGGGCAGCTACATAGAAACCAGTGGAGGGAGCATAGAAGTGGGGTGGTGTGAAAGTCGTGCAACCACATTCTACATCAGCTGCAGATGAATGGTGCACAGAGACAGACCTCCCAGGAGTTAGTTGCAATTGTTATTTGACTGAGCTACTGTAGGACCTGAGTGGCCTGTGTAGAGAGAAATGGATGAGTTCTTCTGATGTTCTAAAGAAGAAATTGACAAAAACAATGTCAAAAATGTGATTTGACAAGTTTATGTTACGGGAAAATGGCAGTTGATTACACAGAGTTACCCCAAGGTTGTTGGCAGTGGCTGAAGGAGTGTGCTTCAGAGGGATAATAARATCCTGACATGGGATGATTTACCTGAGACAAACAGAAGTCCGGTTTTACTAATATTAAGTTTCAGTTGATGAGATGTCTGCCAGGCATGCTGAAATCCAGACCCTGAGTGTCGGAACGAAGAAAGGTGAGAATGAGTTGAGTGTCATCCGCATAACTATAGTATGAAAAGCTGTATGAGGATATGACCGGTAGATGGAGGAACAGAAGAGGAAGAAGAACAGAAGTACTGAATCTGAGCCTGTGTGGAGCGGATGTTTATCCCCTTGATGTCACCTAATACAACCAATCTTCTCGGTAGGAGGCAAACCATTGCCATACTGTGCCACAGATTCCAAGGCATGAAAGGATAGACAAAAAAATCTTGTAGTTTACCATGTCAAATACCTTTGAGACGTCCAGAAGGATGAAGACAAATGAGAATTTAGCCAATCTACTGTAGTAGCATGGTGCTCTGTGGAATGTTCTGCTTTGAATGCAGATTGAAAAGAATGTGCGAGTAACTTTCTTCATCATTGTGCAACACTATTTGTGTCTTTGATATTTTACACTGAGATTTACACAGCTTTAACTGTGTGTATCTTTGATTATTTTATGTTTTACGTTCTTTTATTAATCATGATATTCATAAAATAAATGATTAATATCCTGAAAATTAAAATGGAGCTGTGTGAGGTTACTGATGGTTAGAAAGAGGACAACAGTTTAGAATAACTAGTGTACCAGATGTTTATATGTCAAATGTATTTAGGTTTAAACTGTAGCAATAATAAACACTCTCAGTTACTGACTTATCATCTATACTGTTTTATTCTGTATAAAGGGTCATGGTGGGCCTGAAGCCTATCCCAAGAGATTTAGTGCACAATCCATTGCAGGGCACACACACACATACACAAATACACACACACGCACGCACGCACGCACGCACGCACGCACGCACGCACGCACGCACGCACACACACACACACACACACACTATGTGAAATTTAGGAACGGCAATTAGTCTAAACTGCATGTCTTTGGACGGTGGGAGAAAACTGTCCAAGCATGGGAAGAACATGCAAACTTCATTCATACAGACCCAGACATCCAGGTGGAAATTGAACCCGGAACTGGGAGGTGCAAGACAACAGTGTTAACCGTTAAGCCACTGTGCTGCCCAATACTAAACATTATGTTGATTATTATTATTTTTTTTACTTTGTTGTCATTACTTGGGTTTATTATTGATTAGGTATAAAAGATTCTAATTATGGTTAACAAAAGAGTAGGATAGAATAGAAATTGTACTTTGTTGCTAGATGGAGTGGAACGTGTTTGTACCATCCCAGGAAAAGACCAAAATTTGTTCTTGCAGAGTTAACTTATTTATAGTTACCAGCCTCAGAAATCACCAATTAAACAGCACCTCAGACTAGAGCAATTATGAAGATTTTAAAGAACATAAGTAGCAGAGAAATATCAACATCAGCTGTTCAAAGGAGATTATCGCATAATATTTTATTATATTCGCTCTCTATATATACAGTTGAACCTTGGATTGTGAGCATAATTAGTTCCGGAAGTGTGCATGTAATCCAAAGCACTCATATATCAAAGGGAATTTCCCCATAAGAAATAATGGAAACTCTGATGATTCATTCCACAAGCTAGAAATGTTCATATAAAATGATTAATACAAAACATAAAGTGAGAACAAAACAAATTAACTTGCACTTTACATTTKAAAATAATTTTGGCTGGAGTATGTTGAGAGAGGAGGAGGGGGACTACTGTGTAGGACCCGCGCGCCCGCGCCCACGCACACACACACACACACACACATGGAATCTCTGCACTGACAGAGAGTCTATGTTGGCAAACTTATTTAACAAGGGAAATCTCTAATAAATGTGCTTTGGTTTCCTTTTTGAAGGTATATATATACCTTCAGGGCAATAGAGGAGCTTAGGTACAACATAGAAGGGTGTCGCTTCACATTGCCAACAGACTATGCTCCTCTACAGTGGTTGGCAATAGCTAAAAACACTAACCCGAATCATCGTTTGGTTCCTCTCACTACAAGACTCATTTTCCTGGACTGGAGCGCAATCAAAGGACACCATGCTATTAAAAATATATAAAATATACATCATATCATATCATATATGCAGGATATATATTTTACAAACTTTTTAAATGAAAAAAGTTCTACTTTTAAGCGGTAAGGGCCACCTGCCAATAACCCTTGAATGAATCGGGTCTTTCCCAAATGGTCCACGAGAGCATGTACACACCTAAGTGGGTAGGCATCAAAGGTGGATATGACATTGAGTCTCCAGAAGTCATTGCAATGCCTTATCAACCCATCAGGCTTGGTAACAATGGGGCTTGACCAAGGGCTCGTTGTCTCCTCTACGATGCCATGTCTCAGCATGCCGCCTGTCTCAGCATTGATGGCATGACAGCGGGCCTCTGGGCCTCAGTATGGGTGCTAACTGCGCTGGGCGTCTAAATATCATGGTGCACAAGGTGTGATCCCCAGTTCAGTGGAAAACACATCTGCAAAATAATCCACAAACTGCTCCTGATTCTGTGTGGGCAGAAGATCCTCTCCCTGATGAACCAGGTGGCAGCTTTTGCAGTGGAGAGAAAAGGTTGAGGAGTGAGGAATAAGTTCAATAAACCGTTTTAACAGGTTAAAATAATACAGCTCGGTACTTTTGTTCTGCTTTTGTTGCAGACGATAGTTCACTGGCCCAACTCATTTCACAATGGCCAATGTGTCAGGACCTTACACATAGCACTATGGAGGAGCAGCAGTACACGATACTTCTGCCTTTCCTGTGCCTCTCGCAGGTGTACAATAGGAAGAACCTTGTTAATATTGGTCTAAAGATAAGRGCTTCCTTTTGAGCTAATTTGAACAGTTGTGGCCCGCTTTCGTCCACCATCCTCTGAAGCATCCGTTTCAGCGTTTGATTAAAACATTTGCCATCAGTCTGCGGGTGATGTACTGATGTGTGGATCTGCTTAATCTGCGACAGCCTGCACACATCAGGCATTAGCTTTGACAAGGCGTACCTTGGTCGGTGAGCACTTATTTGGAAAGGTCGACTCTGCTGAAGAGTTGTACCAGATCTCTCGCAATGGTCTTCGACGTGGCTTTCCTCAGCAGGACCGCCTAGGGATAGCACGTAGCATAATTGACAATCACTAGAATGTACTCATGACCTTTTGCAGTTTTTTGCAGCGGTACAACCAGATCCATGCCAATCCTCTCRAAGGGTATGCTTATTATAAGTAGTGGAATTAGCAGAGCAGGGGTGGGCTTAGCAAAGCGGTGCACTGACAAGTGAAACGTCACTAACAGTAGTTGCGAACCTCTGCATTGAGCCCCGGCCAGTAAAATCTATCCTATCTTCTCAATACTATTGTGTACTCTCAGGTGATGCACCAGGTGCGTTATATTATCGACTTTCACCTGAGGAACCAACAAGAGATACTTTCAGATTCGCATTAATTTGTATGAAAATATATCAGAATTTTTTTTTTTAGCAAAAAAGTACGGCTGGCCGGAGCTGAGGGGCTGCTTCAGCTTCACCTGTTATAAATACCACCTGTTCCCAACAGTGTTTAAGATGTGTGGAACCTGCTGAGACAAGGAAATAGAGGGGTTTGAGAGATCATTAGCCTCATCTGCAGTTTCTGTGTCCCCTCCAGTGTCGAGCAGCATGGGAGCTTCGGCRCACTTAAAGCTGGCAAGGAAACCTTGCCCAGGCATTTATTTTCCAGTTCTGATGGCATCAGCTCATCACATGCAGATTCTAGACATGGGGCAGTGGAGGGACCAGTTGTTTGCATAGTGTGGAGTATATTCTTGGTGCAAATTTGCCAATTACTCATCTCTTTTTCTTTCCAAGTGAATGGGTGTTTAGTGCACATTTCAGCACATTCACCATCTCTCACATGTTCGCTAGTTGTCTCATGTCCACTGCTTTCTGGTCCTCTTGCAGGAGAGTTCATTCCTTGGGGGACCGTTGTAGGTCCAGTTCGGGTTCATGTGCTGCATTCTTCAACAGTGTAGTGGGTCTATCAAACGGACAAATCACATAGGAGCAGGAGTCAACTTTTCAACTACAGTTCTTTAATGAAATCTTTGGTTTAGCAGCAAAGTATGCAGTTCTTTGTGAATACTCTACTTTCAGTGAAAGCACTTGCTTTATAGCCATCTCAGTGAAGGTTATGGTCATTTGGSTTGATCCATAGCGGGTGTGTTGTCATCAAAGGCGTACAGGTTTGTGCAGAACAGGTGAGACCAGAAGTACTTAGAAGAGGCATTTTCCTAGGCGAATGGGACTCGGAAGCACTCGAGTCTGGGGAGACAGGAGATATGCTCAAGTAAGAGTTCAGAAATACTACTCAGATACTACTCACCAAGTTGAGGCGAAGCGGCCTCTTAAAAGGCCACGCAGACACTGAGTGGTGCGATTGCTGATCTGCTTCCAGCCAAGGAGAGTTCCAAAGGCCCGCCCCTTGATAAATGCACTCCGCAGTTGGCATATCCTACACAAAAGGGTTAGTGAGATTATTAGCTTCACCTTCAGCTTCTGCGTCAATGTCGGAAACTTGGCAAGCTGAGCAGGTGAGGTGAGTTGCAGGAGCAGGTGGCACAAAGCAGGCAGTGGTACACGCTCGTAAGTCGGACTCGTTTGTAAGTCTGATACAGTGAGACTTACACCTCTAAGAGTACAGTTTAAAATGATTCATGTTTCAAATCATTCTAAGCAAAAATAAATTGGTTCTGCATTATACTCTCACAACACTGCGACTCCAAATCATGAGGGGGAATCCCGGTGACACAGCAAGGTCTGCTGGCCTTGTTTAAATGCAGCCCCGGGAAGACAACGCTACATACTGCATGTTTAAACAGATGCCATTTTGTCTCATAGCTGCATTGGACTGTGAACTCTGTCTTGTTGAGGATTTTTCTAAAATTAGCATGATATGGCTATCAGGTGAAATGCACAACACCTGGCCACATGCCTACTTGATACCCCAAGAAACCGCACATTAAGTGCAAAGTTAGGTAGTACCAGGTAAGAAAGCAAGTCACTCCACTAATAGGGTCCAAACTCAAGACAAAAACAAAGAAATGAAAAAGTTTTCCAAGATGGAGTATTTTTATTGTTTAAAAGGAATGAAGTTGGAGGCAAAATTAAACTAATTTGGGAACAGCAATTAGCCCATCAGCCTGTCTTTAGATTGTGGCAGGAAACCAGAGTACCCAGAGGAAATCCACCAAGACGGACACGGAACCTGGTGGTGCAAGTTGACAGCACCAACTAAACTACAGTAGCCACTATGCCGCCATGCCACCTTAAGTATGGTCATGGGATGATCACTCTATTAGTGTTTGTGAGTGTGAATGATTCACATGGAAGTTTGTACCCAAGAACAACCAGAAATGAAATACTGTCAATAGCAGAATTTTAAGGATACACATTGTTATTGTAGCTGGTTAAGATCAGGAGTGATTCCGTTTATGTTTAATGGGGTAGCCATTGATGTCTATATCCATTAATATTAAGAAGGTGTACTGAACCAGGAGTAGCAATTAACCCTGTCTGCATTTGTTGCTCATTTGTACAATTGTAGTTTTACAGTTCAGTAATGTTAACTGCTTCTTCCAAAGCATGCAGTTTGCATCATGCTAATCTGGCTATTAGCTTCTTAGCAACATATATCCAGAAGCAAATTTGGGACAAATGAAATTTAAACTAAATTTAGTTTAAGGGGAAATTTACATTTTGCAACAATTTTAATACATGCATTCATTTGAACTATTTCATAAAATGTACAATGTTCTACAAAACAGCCTAAGTAGCATATCCCAGTGTTAACAGCAAAGATTTCAAGCTCTGAATCTTCACTACAGAGCATTATTGTGTTCCTCCCTCTTCTAATAAGATTTTTGGATGTCGGCTCAGGGGCAAATTACCGTGACATAACAGCAATAAAACATAACAACATGGTCAGATGGGTTTTCTTTATGGCTGAATATTGCACAGGGGCTTTTGGCAATATTGTCCTCTTCTATCATTTCTCACATGACGGCCATCCACTTGTGTGACCACTAAGAAGGCTTTTAAACACTAAGATTCTGAACTAAACATGGAGATCGTCTAGTAATGCAGGGTGTTAAGAAAATGTAAGCAAACCCTATTTATTTAGCTAACTTTTACATACTGTCATGAATGTCATTTGGCTAAACACATTGTCTGTCATTTCTAACATATACTGTAGTAGCAATACATGTAGTAGTAATTGTAGGAATAAATCAAGACCACTCAACTTGTTATCCCAGAATACATTATAATCTTGAAGAGCTTCTAGACTTTTGCATAAGACAATATATTAACTAAGAACAAGCCACTTGGTAGTTCTGCTGTGATAAGATATTACAATATCTTGTGGAAATTTCATTGTGCATTGTTGCCACAGAGTTGTCACAGTGTATAATGTCAAAYAAAATAAAGGTAGATAGTTTTAGTACGCTGGCTATGTTTAGCTAGCTGATACAGAAGCAAATTATTCCCTGGGCCCTTCAACCTCCACAAGAAAAGAAAAAGAAAAACAGGTGAGCAAACATTAGACATGAAAAAAAAAAAAAATATATATATATATAGCCATCCTTTGGGTCTCACCTGGACCCTTAATTTTAAAGGGTTTGGCTTCAACCTGTAACTGTGTGTGTAAACAAACTAGCTGAAGCTACTAAAATACCACATTATTCATAGTAAAATAAAAGCATGGTGAAGTATTCCTGACCCACATTCCCAAAAATCAATTTGAGAAAAATAAATAAATAAATAAATAAATAAATATATAATGTTATTATAATGTTTGGAAATGTTTGTGGTAGGAAGGAATTTTGTTTGTTTGTTTGTTTGTTTTTTTTTATATGGAAATTTTGAAAAAGATAATGTATTTTTTAATAAATCAATTTAGAAATAGGGTTGGGAAAATAATTACTATGTATTTTTTTTTTAATGAATCAATTAAGAATCAGGGTTGGGAAAAATAGTGATCACAGCAACTAACATGCAAGAAGTGAGTGCCGTAGTGAAAGAGAAGAGAACAAATGAGGATGAAGACAAGAGAGGAAGAGAGAGAGCGTAAGAGAGAGCGCGAGAGATCTTTTGCTCATTGAGCCCCAAGCCCACGCACCAGACTGCACCAGACCTCAGCATGGTGCATGTGCCTGTCAGACTGAACAACACACACTTGAAGAAAGTGCACACACACACACACACACACACACACACACACACACACACACACACACACACACACACACACACACACACACACACACACCTCCTCTCCTGAGGAAAAGACATGCCCCTGCTGGTGCACCAGCCGACCTCCACAATTTCATTTATCACATTCAGCCTTTCTCTCTCTCTCTCACTCACTCACTCACTCACTCACTCACCCACTCTCTCTCTCTCTCTCTTTTCATTTTCCCAACACGCCAAATGCTCTTTACTTTAATGCAGTGATCGTGCTGCACTTGCTGCTCAAGCAGAAAGCTCACCATCCGTAACAAGGTCTGTTCATCCCCAAACAGTTCACATGCTCTTGAGAAATGTTTCAGGATGGTGAATCTCCTCTCTGTCATTCAAACTCGATGAAATCATTTCTAAACCCTCTGGCCAAACCACAGCTTGGTAAAGGTCATTATTTAGGGTTAATCGCTAAGACTAAAAAGGACTATGCTGTCTGATAATGTCCAGCCTCCACCAGAGGCACTTGAGCATCCTCGTAATGACGTCTGATTACCGTGATCATCTTTATTCATTTTCCGCTTCTCTCTAATCAGGCTAATCAAACTGTACAGAGTCCAGAAAATCAAGGACAACAGCGCGATTTATGCCTCGCCATGACTTTTTGGATACATTCATCATCTCTGGCGTCCGAGTTAAAAGGCCCTTGTGGAATATCAATGAGAAGCTAATGGCAGGCTGTTTCAGTAGAGGGAAATGTCCAGGACTGTTTGAGACACACTCTGACCCGGAGTGGCCATGCATAAACCCAAACAGCTTTAATTAATGCACGGACATGGCTGGAATACGTGCTGCGGTTTAAACACAGGGCATTGATGAGAGGAAGCTAAAAATGCACTGTACTGTAGGTTAGAATCTGAATTTGAAAAGGCTCTGTTCCACATGAACTTTCTCTGTTATGTGGCTTCATCCTCTGAAAAGAGATATTACATTTCAGGCAAGGAGATTATTTGATTCCACCCCTGATCCTTCACCATGGGAAAAAACACATTCATCCATCATTGTGTAGAGAAAATTCTGTACTTGATTTTGATTTATGTGGACATATGTGGTCTTTCAATACACACATGCTCACAAAAAATGGGTAAAATATTATTAATTGTATTATTAATATTAAAAAGTTATCTGGCTGCCTCCCAAGATTGCTTGAACATTTTTATTTGCCCCTTGGTGTGTGGCAGCACTTGGGTGTGTACTTGGACTGTTGTTCTATTCAGCATGCATTTTCACTGGACACCCAGGTTTCCCAGGATAGGCCCTGGATTCATCAAATAAAGGCCTTACTGAAAATTAATTATTTGCTAAACACTAACACTTATGGCTCAGCTGTGCCATGGTTGTCACAAATAATCAGCATATGGGAGGTTCAGAATATTGATGAATGTTAGTTGCATGTTTTATTTCAAGTTGTGTTTTTGTTTTCTAGTTTAGTCTTGTCCCTGCCCTTGTGCTATCCATGTTTTCTGCATTTGGCTGTTGAATAATTTGTCTTTATATATCAAGTTAAATCATAGCCCTGCTATGATGAATTTTTGGGATTTAGTTTAACTCTCAACTGAAATACCTCCATGCTCATCCTGCTGATGATTTTTATTTACCTTCCTTCAACTAAGTAGGCGGCCTGAGTAGGTCGCAAACCCTGGTCTCCACTGTGACTACTGGAGGGCTATTCATTGTTCCCTTTCAAAAGCTACACTCGATGCTGCGTCAAAACGCTATAAGCATGTCTTTGTTCAACAGATTGTGAAGCATTTGTGTAGCAAACACGGCAAATTTTGGCTTATATAACCTCAGTCAGGTGACATCATCTGATGAGATGCACCTGCGGTTATAAATAGGAGTGAAACGGAAACATCCTCAGATCTTCTTGTCTTCAAGGACCGCATTGTGTTTGCGTGTATGTGTGTGCAAGCGAGTACACAAACAAAAGGAAAAAGTGTTAGTAAACTCTGCCATATTGGTTATTAGTTATCTAAGAGATGTGTGCCTCCGTGTGATAGAACTCTTTCAGAGGGCAATCTCCACGTTTTGAGTGTTTGGGGGAAGAGCACACTCTCCTTGGGCTCCAGGGAGATTGTGATCTCCTCCCCATTAAGGTTCTTCGTGCACAGTTTGCTGTCTTTACAGAGAACCCAAGAACCACAGCGCATTTGTGGGGTTCCTGTGCCGATCTGGCAGACACTCATGAGATGGAATTCCCCCTTTCTCTCGTGCTCTCGCAGGAAGTTTTAGTGTCCGCTTCTCAAGCACGCTCCGACGCTTCTGGTGAAGGGGCGGAAGAGACTTCCTCTCTTGCTTCCATAGAAATGGAGATAGCCACCTCAGAACGCTCCTCTAGTGATGACAGAGTGTATGAGGAATTACTCGAAGTAGTAACACGTGCGGTCGAATGTTTGCATATTGACTGGCCGAAGCAGCAAGATTCCCCCAAGCGCTCAAAATTAGATGACAGGTTTTCTTTTTTTTGGTGGTTTTGCAGGCCTACCAGGCTGACCTGCTGAAAGACTTGAGCACTGGCAGATCTATTGATGAAAGGGCGTTCACAGAGCTATGCCGAGCCACAGATCTGTCTCTCCGTGCAACCAAGCAGATTGCCCATGCTATTGGCCATTCTATGGCTGCCATGGTGTCCACGGGGAGACATCTGTGGCTAAACCTCATGGGCCTTAAAGATAAGGATCGTGCTTTCCTCCTTGATGCACCCATCTCGCTTCTGGCCTTTTTGGCGATRCTGTTAATTCCGTCGCCACTAGGTTTCGGGAGGCGGAACTATATGAACCCGCCTTTGGGAGGTTTCTTCCCCGCCGTACTCAAGAGTCGGGACCAGCCGGACACCCCCTCATAGAGACTGGGGTGGGGCTCGCCACTCTTCGCAGTCTGCCTATAAAGAGACCGGACCTGAGGAGCATCCTCTYTGCAAAAAAGAGGCTCATGCACCCAGGACCATGAGGGTGTCTCCCCCTGGGGAAGGGCGCCTAGAATTCCTTCACGGAATAAAGTTTCCTCCCTGGCACCCCCAATGAAATGATGGGTGTTCGGTCACCTCCTGCCACGTTTCAGGATGCCGAACATCTAAAACCCCCCCATCTAGCCGAAGTGTCAAAACTTGTGCCCCTTTCGAAGAAACTGGCTGCGTGGAAACTACTGCCAGGCATATCTCCTTGGGTACGAAGGACTGTAGAGAGTGGCTAGAGCATTCAGCTTGCACATCGTCCTCCGCGTTTCAACAGTGTGGTCTCCACTTCTGTGAAACCGGAACGAGCACATCTGTGGATTCCGGAAATACAGACTTTTCTAGGAAAAGGGGCCATAGAGCATGTTCCCCTCCCATACAGAGAGCCAGGCTACTACAGTATGTATTTCTTGGTTCCCAATACATATCTCAGGAAATACAGGTTCAAAATGTTGACTGTCAAAATAATTGTTTCTCAAATCCAACCGGAAACTTCTTTTGACCTGAAGGACGCATATTTCCATGTAGAAATATTGCCACAACACAGTTTCTGAGGTTCGCTTTCGGGGGCCGAAGCTTACCAGTATCAGGTTCTTCCATTTGGCCTAGCCCTGTCTCCCCGCACATATACAAAATGCATGGATGCAGTTCTGGCTCCTTTAGGACTCCAGGGCATCCGTATTTTGAATTACATAGACGACTGGCTGATTCTGGCTCAGTCTTAGGAGCTAGCGCTTTGACATCGGGATGTCGTCCTAGCTCATCTCCATTTTTTAGGATCGAGACTCAACACCACGAAAAGCATTCTCTTTCCTGTTCAGAGGACAACATATTTGGGTGTCACATGGGATCCAATCACAGCTGTCTCGTGTCGAATCCAATCTCATCCCCCTGAAGGAAATCAAGTGCCAGGAGCTTTGTACCCTTTCTATGTGGTTCAGATCCCGGTTTCTGACTTTGGGTCCCCTTTGGGTCCGTCTTGTCATCACAAGATGCTAACGACAGATGCTTCCMTCACGGGCTGGGGTGCGGTCTTAGATGGCTGCCTAGCCCAAGGGAGCTGGAGAGGTCATCTTCTTGTGTGGCACATTAATTGCCATCAATGGCCCTGAAACACTTCCTCCAGCAGTTGAGAGGCTACTATATCCTAGTGCGGGTGGACAACACTACGGTAGTCTCGTACATAAATCGTCACGGCGGACTGCACTAGCACCTCTTGAACAAGCTAGCGCACCAGGTTCTGCTTTGGACACAGGACAAGTTTCTGTCCCTCAGGGCGATTTACATTCAGGGGCATATGAATGTGGGATCCAGCCAAGCTGTGACACACGGGGAATGGAAACTCCACCCCGAAGTAGTCAGTCAAATCTCTGAAACATTTTACGTAGCAGGGGTGGACCTCTTTGCTTTGCAAGAAACAGCACAACGTCCCCTTTACTACTCTCTGACTCCTTCAGCTCCCCTGGGTCTGGACACAATGGCCCATACGTAGCCAGATTACGTTTTTATGCATTTCCTCCAAAAGCTCTGCTCCCGGGAGTCCTGGCGAGGGTCTGTCAACAGGGTTTGCGACTCTTATTGATAGTGCCCCGTTGGCCGACCAGAGTGTGGCTCTTGGATCTAATATCTCTTCTCGACGGCTCACAGTGGGTGCTTCCAGTGAGCCACTCCCTCCACGAGAAGAACTTATGCCCTCAAATTGAGTGTTTTTGAAAGTTGGTGTATGGCAAAACATGTAGACCCAGTCCACTGCCGAATTGTTTCAGTGCTGGAGTTTCTGCAAGAAGTTTTCCTCGGGCTTATGCCCTAGTACTCTCAGAACATACGTAGCAGCTATTTAGGCTTGTCATGTTCTTACCRATGGGGTTTCTGTGGTTAGTTGCTTTAGTTTATTCGTGTACCTAAATGGTTGAGGCCGCCCACTAGAGTGACGGTCCCTTTGTGGGACTTAGCTATTGTGCTYGAAGGCCTGATTGACACCCCTTTCGAACCACTAGAGTCAGCACCTAAGATGTTTTTTCTTATGGCCATTACTTCTTTGAAAAGAATTGGAGATCTGCAGGCTTTGTCGATCTCCCCATCCTGCCTAGACTTTGCCCCTGGACTAGTCAAAGCTATTCTGCATCCTCACCCGAACTATTGTCCGAAAATTCCATTCTTGATCATGCACCCAGTTGTTCTTGCTTCCTGTTCTCTGCCTTTTACAGCTCCGGAGCAAGAAAGACTTCACTTACTGTGTCCAGTATGTTCTCTTCAGATTTACATCCACCGCACTAGCCAGTSRMATAAGTCAAAGCAGCTTTTCATTTGCTATGGGGACCGGAACCAGGGGGTGGCTGTCACATTGGGTGAGAGATGCTATTGCCCTAGCTTACGAGGGGGGGTGGTCACATTTCGCCTTTAGGAATCAGGGCTCATTTAACCAGGGGGATTGCCTCATCAATTGCTCTGGCAAGAGGTGTCCCATTGCAGCAAATGTGTGATGCGGCAGGTTGGTCCTCTCCGCACACATTTGTCAGTTTGGATATCCATGTTACTCCGGGCTCGCTGGTCCTYGAGTCAGCATCCCAAAGTTATGTCTGAGACCTCTTTGGCTATTGTGCACACACAACACAAGCTGGGGGTCCGGACACTTGCAGTGCGGCGGCATTGGTATTCTCGTTCCCATAGCGTTTTCACGCAGCATCGAGTGTGGCTTTTGAAAGGGAACATCTTGGGTTACTTTATTGTAACCCTGTTCCCTGAAAAAGCGGGAACGAGATACTGCGCTCCAGTGCCACACTGCTGGCATGGCTGGATGTTCTTTCAGACAAAAAATTGACCTGAGGATGACGTCTCCTGACCAAGGTTATATAAGCCAAAATATTGCGTGTTTGATACACACATGCTTCACAACCGGTTGAACAAAGATATGTTCCCATAGCGTTTTCGCRGAGCATTTTGTTCCCGTTTTTTCAGGGAACAGGGTTACAACAAAGTAACCACAGACGTTCCACCAGGAATCCTACCAATGTGGTTAGTAAATGCACATATATACATATATTGCTCTGTCAACCAAGGAGTGGCACATAATAAGTCCAAAAACACTAGACAACTGTAGTTTACCTGAACAGTAAATTGAGAAGCAGCAGAATGGGAAAMCCCATGTAATGTACAAGATCTGATCAGTAAAACCAGATGATGTGCATTTTAGGCTAGCACTTTTCTTTGAGAGAAATTCTGCATTATAAACTAATAATACCAGTCAAAAGTCTGGACCCATCTTCTAATTCAATGCTTTTTGTTTTGTGATTTATTTTCTACATTATTTATTTTCTAGAACAATGCTGGAGATTTCAAAACTATGAAATAACACATATGGAATTAGGTCATTAACTAACAACAATGATGGTCAGTTGTTATTTTAAGACACAAAGGTCGGCTGTTGTGGAATAGTTAATTGTTCCAATATCAACTGTTCGGTAAGACCAAGGAATTAAAAGTGTTTTTTTTTTTGTACACAATACATAATTAAGACAAACAAACACAACCAAAAAGTTGGCTGAGGGTTGTGTAGGCTTGGCTACTCATTGTTTAGAAATGTATTGATGGAAAAAGGTCATGAAATCGTTGCCAAGTGCATGCAGAAATCACAAAAACCACCCCAAMWCAAACAACACAGTGTTGGTAACAAATAATCGATTTGACAAACCTTATATAAATAGAAAAAACAGGTTGAAGAGTGGAGAGCAGGAAAAATACGACATTATAATATCATCACTTTCATCCTAAAAATCAGAAATCAATGTTAATGTTACACAGCAGAAATTTCACTTTCACTGAAAACCTGGGGGGTGTCATCTTTTCAGTGAAATAGTATTTAGAGTGATACTCCAAAATGCTCACCAGCTTTTAGCTTTTAAAGGAAGAAAAAGAACTGCTAAATACTGAGTGCTTTTATGCACATAAATTTCTTAAAAACAAATGTCATAAAAGCCATTTTAAAGTTGTTCATTGCACACATCCCATTTGTTCAGGACACAAATCATGTAATTCTTGTTTATAGGATGGGTGTAGCGTTTATTAGTCCCATTTTGTTGTCAGACTGAGATGACTCTATTCCATGTCCTGCCATCTGTGGCATTGGGTACAGTCATTGCATTCAGTGTTCCTTTCAAACTGATGCAACTGGAGGAAGATGTCCAGCTTGACAACAGATATATGTGGTTGAAGCAAAGTTGTCATACGTAACTCACAAAGGAACAGAATTGTTCTGAGAAATTTAGTTTATACATTTTACATTTATTAAGTCAAATAAAATCAGATCCTAATAAAGGGATAGCCGGGTGCAGAGACATCAAATAATCAGAACATTTTCTGAAGGCTTGTTCTTGAAGGGCAATGACTTGTACAGTATACTATATGTGCAAATATATGTATTTTGAAATTTTCTACTAACTAAAGTTGAACACAGAGTGGGGTATTTATTGTGAAGCATGAACAAAAACCATGACTATGATCACCAATTTAGAAAATCTAGTACACTTACAGGTATGTCGGTTTCGCAATTTAAATGTGACCTTTACAATATGAGTAAATTATATTATTTACTAACTGATTTTTGTACATTCATTAAATGTAATCCATATTCACCTTGTGCAATCTTTATATTATACCAAGACAATGTTTAGAAAGTGTTAATTGATAGAAAAATAGAAAAATTATTTTGAGAAAGCTTGTTTCTCCTAAATTCAGACACACTGCCAAAGTTTTGTATAACACAAAGAACAAAAGAAAGTCAGACCTTTTAAATCAAACCAAGCTTTCTCAGAATTATAAAATACCCAGACTTATACAACACTCCTGTAGTTATGAAATTTATTGAGACCTTAGATGGCTATAGCTAAAAGCAAACATGTCTAATCTTATACAGTGTTGGGGTTTGTGGACTTTTCAATGCAAGGATTTTGCATCAATTTCAATTTAATCACTTTCTCTAGACCAACATAATTTAATGCATAATTTTAATTCTGGCCATGGTTGTGGTCTGTATCATTGATGAATGTTGCCAGTAATTAAGTTGCATTAAAAGCTCTGGTGGTCTTTTCTGTTAGCATGTATTTACATGTTTGAAGGAACAATAAACTTATTCTCTTTGGGTTTCAGGGTGGTGGTCAGCCATTTCTGGAACATCCTGGATGGGAGGCCAGCACATTTAAATTTAAATCATCATGCACATTTAAATGGAAGGGGCAATTAAGCATACTCAATCCACCTACAGTACTATAGCTGCATGATTCAAGAGGTAGAGGGAAACCAKTGAGAGGAAACCCACACAGGAAGGAGAGGACATGCAAAAATCTGTATATGTTGTGGCCTGGCCTAAGGATCAAACCTAGCCTGGGCTCTAGGATCTAAGTTGTGAGGCTACAAGACTACCAAAAGCTACCTGACCATACATAAAATTTGTTATATTAACATGCTGCTTCATTAGATGGAAGCCTTAAAACATAATTGTAGAATCTTGAAACACAGATCAGGTATACACTGACCTTTTTGGAGACTACAGTGGTGTGAAAAAGTGTTTGCCCTGGGGCGAAAGGCACATTGCCACTTCTTACAACCACAGGACAGCTCCGYGCTCAGCCGGTGAAAATAGCATTAGGAGAGCCCACAAAAGCCAGCACAACCAGGGGGCAGGGCTCCATAACTTACCTCAACTGGTCACAGATTATTGGTCGCCTATTACAAATATAAAATGACGAAGAGGATGCCAGAACATGAGTATGTTGTGAGAAAGACAAAACTTGTGCATTCTCTGTACCCGTAGATTCTGAAAACTCGGGATTCGCTCTGGAAAAATAAAAAAACGCCTGGAAGACAGTCCCCATGACCTCTGGCTTACACGTTCCCTGAGCGGGGCACTTTGCGCACCAGCCAGCTGCTCCGTGAATGCCCAGTGTGCGCAGGGCACCTGTCTCCCACTGGGGACTCTAAGCAGCAGCTTCCAGAACGGCTTGTCATAAGGAGACCCCCTCCACCCCCCCTGATTGTTTTCTGTTGCCTTCTTTTCACTGTACCTCATTTTACTTTCACTTTTGTTTGAGCCGACAAAGGAGGAAAACAAAATAAAAATACCACTGAGTGACAAAGCAGCTCAGTTTTCTGTGTCTCTGTCTCTGTCTCTGTGTAGAATGCAGGCATCTGGACCGGAACCAGAGAACAATATCTGGGGCATCTGTTAGAAACGAGCAATCAACAGCAAGGCCTACTGGCCCACCACCACAGAGCTAGTGCACCTTCAACAATGCGGATGTCGGGAAATACCTCTGCCAGACCCGCAGAAAGACCCACAGCACCTGCTCTCCAAGCTTATGCCACACAACGACATAGACGTTCAAACGACCTCCAAACGTTCGAGAGTACCGCAGAGCAGGAGGGCTGGCCTCGCTGGGACTGGAGCAGCATCCTCGTTACTCTCCTCACTGGGGAAGCTCAGTGGATATACTTTGCGCTTCCAGGTGACAAGGCGTAAGAATATGAGCTGCTCAAGGAATAAATTTTAGATTTTCCAGCACCCATGTGGACCATGAGTTTCACCGCTGGGTATTCAATACACAGACCCCACCTCGAGCCCAGTTAGACAGGCTCATGAGGCTAGCTGTTCGCTGGCTACAACCTACCCAGCTGACAGCACAGGAGATAGTTGAGAGAGTAGTAGCGGACAGAACACTTCAAACGCTTCCCTGCGAAGAAAGGAAAGCCGTAGGAATGCAAGCCCCTGTCACGGCTTGTGACAGCCCCTACCTCGCTTCGCATTTTTCAGAAAAAAATGTTTTGGAATGCCAAAAGAAACGCGCCTAAAAAAAACAGCCCTTGCCCCTCTGATCCCGCTTCCCATTATCAATATGTTCTCTTCACGATAAGAGAAACCCCACATGCATCTATTGGTTTCACGCTGAGTGAACACTTTATCGCACCATTGTAAGGACAACTAATGATCTATTAAAGACCTTTCAGGTCTTTTTTTTCTGACTGAGTGTGGGTTTCACAATTAAGTCTTGAATCAGTATCACTCTACTGGCCAGGTACACATGCATGTACAGTCATGGCCAAAAGTTTTGAGAATTACATAAATATTGGAAATTGAAAAAGTTGCTGCTTAAGTTTTTATAATAGCAATTTGCATATACTCCAGAATGTTATGAAGAGTGATCAGATGAATTGCATAGTTCTTCTTTACCATGAAAATTAACTTAATCCCGAAAAAAAACATTCCACTGCATTTCATTGCGGTCATTAAAGGACCTGCTGAGATCATTTCAGTAATTGTCTTGTTAACTCAGGTGAGAATGTTGACGAGCACAAGGCTGGAGATCATTAGGTCAGGCTGATTGGGTTACAATGGCAGACTTGACATGTTAAAAGGAGGGTGATGCTTGAAATCATTGTTTTTTCATTGTTAACCATGGTGACCTGCAAAGAAACGTGTGCAGGCATCATTGCGCTGTATAAAACAACGCAATGCAGGCTAGGATATTGTGGCTACTAAGATTGCACCTAAATCAACAGCTTATAGGATCATCAAGAACATCAAGGAAAGAGGTTCGATATTTGTTAAGAAGGCTATAGGGCATCCAAGAAAGTCCAACAAGTGCCAGGATCGTCTCCTAAAGAGGATTCAGCTGCGGGATCGGAGTGCCACCAGTGCAGAGCTTGCTCAGGAATGGCAGCAGGCAGGTGTCAGTGCATCTGCATGCACAGTAGGGCGAAGACTTTTGGAAGATGGCCTGGTGTCAAGAAGGGCAGAAAAGAAGCCACTTCTCTCCAAAAAAAAAACATCAGGGACAGATTGATCTTCTGCAAAAAGTATGGCGATTGGACTGCTGAGGACTGGGGCAAAGTCATATTCTTGGATGAAGCCTCTTTCCGATTGTTTGGGGCATCTGGAAAAAGGCTTGTCCGGAAAAGAGCGCTACCATCAATCCTGTGTCATGCCAACAGTAAAGTATCCTGAGACCATTCATGTGTGGGGTTGCTTCTCATCCAAGGGAGTGGGATCACTCACAATTTTGCCCAAAAACACAGCCATGAATAAATAATGGTACCAAAACACCCTCCAACAGCAACTTCTTCCAACAATCCAACAACAGTTTGGTGAAAAACAATGCATTTTCCAGCATGATGGAGCACCCTGCCATAAGGCAAAAGTGATAACTAAGTGGCTCAGGGACCAAAACGTTGAAATTGTGGGTCCATGGCCTGGAAACTCTCCAGATCTTAATCCCATTGAGAACTTGTGGTCAATCTTCTAGAGGCGGGTGGACAATCAAAAACCCACTAATTCTGACAAACTCCAAGAAGTGATTATGAAAGAATGGGTTACTATCAGTCAGGATTTGGCCCAGAGGTTGATGGAGAGCATACCCAGTTGAATTGTAGAGGTCCTGAAAAAGAAGGGCCAACACTGCAAATACTGACTCTTTCCATAAATGTCATTCAATTGTCGATAAAAGACTTTGAAACRTATGAAGTGCTTGTAATTACATTTCAGTACATCATAGAAACAACTGAAATAAAGATCTAAAAGCAGTTTAGCAGCAAACTTTGTGAAAACTTTGTGTCATTCTCAAAACTTTTGGCCACAACTGTACATGCTCACAGACACACCCTCAACTTTGGTGATCTTACTAAAAGAGCACATTTTTTTCCTTTACCAACACGTCGCCTCGCAGTATCGTAGTGCTTGGTTTCATTTAGTCCCATGACAGCTGCTACAGTTGCAAGGTGGATCAGACATGTTAATCCAGGACATGCTAAATCAGATTGAGATCTGAGCAATTTGAAGACCAAGTCAACACTTTGAATTCTTTGTCATTTTCCTAAAACCACTGCGTAAATGATTTTGCAATGCAGCAGGGTGCGTTTTGCTGCTAAAAGAAGCCACTGCCATCAGGAAATACTTGATAAATTTTGTGTCAAAATGTGTCAACATAGGTTTTTTCCGCAGAACATTGCCCAGAGCACAACACTGTATTCAGCGGCATGCCTTCTGCCCATAGTGCATCCCGGAGCCATCTATTGCCCAGGTAAGTGTACCCAGGCTTCCACTTGATGTAAAAGAAAACATGATCCACCAAACCAAGGCACCTTCTTCCATTGCTCCATGGTCCTGTTCTGACATTCACATGCCCATTGTAGGAGCTTTCAGCAGTGGACAGCATGGGCACCAATTTGTGGCTGTAATGCAGAAAACTGTAATGCACTGTGGCTTCTGGCACTCTCCTATCATAGTCAGTTTGCTTTTTTTTTTTTTTTTCAGCAAACTGTGATACAGTATCTCTTCTGTGGGATTGGCACAAACATGCTAGCCTTCATTTCCCATTCAGATTGATGGGCCTTAGACACCCATGACACTGTCATCAGTTCACTGGAAGGCCTGCCATGGACTGTTTTTGGTAGGTAGTACCCAATGTATATCAGGATCACCACAGAACATTTGCCATTTTGGAGATGGGCAAGGTTTTAACTATCACAATGTTGCCTTTCTTGAAGTCTGTTAGATCCTTATGCTTGCAAATGTTTCCTCCTTCAAGCACACTAGCTGACAGGTGTCAATATAGGTAGATGATTTATGTTGTTCACTTCACCTGCCAAGGCCTTTAATGTTCATTGGTGTACCAATGTAGGCATTTTTAAGAATAGGAAAATAAATTAATATTTTTAAGAATCCAAACCCTTATTCTTGCATTTAAAACTTTTAAATGGTTGTTTCTACCAACATCACAACTAACTGGGCATTGAAATCCCAACAGAACAGGTTTATTTTTTCTTCAACATCTTAACTTAATACAGGCTAACAGAAAAGACCACCAGAGCTTTTAATGCAGCTTAATGACTGCCTGCAGTCATTAATTGGTTTTCATTATGTGCTGTTTCATGAATCTTTAGCTTTAGCTTGTTGCTAGCAGGATTGGCCTGACTGCAAACACACACTGATAAGATGGCCACTCTCTTCAGCATGATTTAAAGACTGGTTCATAATCTGATTATAGTATCAAAGCAATAGAACAGATATGTCAAATGTGTATTAATTTTAGACATGTTAATTGTTAATGTTTTCTTAACAATTTACCAACACGTCTGAGAGAAATGTTCAAATTCCTGACTGAATTGTGAGATTTTTTAGTTGCAATCCAGCCCAAGCTTTAAAATATTGTAGCTATAGAGATAAGTTAATAGATATACTGTACAGTACATACTTGTTAAATAGCTGGCTAGTCAGTCAATAGCTAGCTTGTACTTAGTGTCCATGATACCAGTTTCCTAGCAACAGTGTTCTTATTGCTTTAAACTCTTAAAGAATAACCCATTTAGGAGTTTCATTTAAAACAACATAATAATTATAAATAATGAATGTATGTTATTACAGTTTTCTAAATCTTTATGTGACAAGTTATATGTGGTATTAAATGATTTTTTTTACTGGGTTTTATATTAAATCACTTGATGTATAGAGTGAAATAAAGGAGTGAAATAAAGGAAGCAAAGGAAGTTTAACTATTTAGCAAAATAGAATAATAAATAAATAAATGGCCCTTGTTGCCACAATTATGAGAACCAATTTGCAATCCCTCACAGAGTGAGATAAACTGCTGAGGATAAATAGCAAAACTGTTGATTTTATGATCAACACCTCATTTTTACTGCTGCCTCTGCATTTAAAAATGTAATTGTTCAGTTGAGCCTTGTGAGGCGTGAAAATTCATAGAATTATATTCATTATCTTCCCTGAATTCAGATGAAACAAAAAAACAAAAGCAAATAGTTTCCTTATCATATACATTTTTTCTCTCTCATACACATTCACTTTGGGCTCTTGCTGGTTTAAAATGATCACACCACACTTTGTTTGGTAAAAACTTGTTACCTTATGATTAAAAAAATCTGTGGGTTATTGGTAACTTTACAGTTAATGGTTAAATTCAAATTAACACACAAAAATAACCAATTAACCATAAACAATCAACTACATTTTGGATTAAAGAAGGACGTTTGGTTGTTTCTCAATAATAAATAAAATACACTGCTCAAAAAAATTAAGGGAAAACTTAAACAACGCTATGTAACTTCAAGTCAATCACACTTTTGTGAAATCAAACTACCCACTTAGGAAGCAACACTGATTGACAGTCAATTTCACATGCTGTTGTGCAAATGGAATAGACAACAGGTGGAAATTATAAGCAATTAGCAAGACACCCCACTAAAGGAGTGGTTCTGCAGGTGGTAACCACAGACCACTTCTCAGTTCCTATGCTTTCTGGCTGATGTTTTGGTCACTTTTTAATGCTGGTGGTGCTTTTACTCTAGTGGTAGCAGGAGACAGAGTCTACAACCCACACAAGTGGCTCAGGTAGTGCAGCTCATCTAGGATGGCACATCAACATGAGCTGTGGCAAGAAGGTTTGCTGTGTCTGTCAGCGTAGTGTCCAGAGCATGGAGGCACGACCAGGAGACAGACCAGAACATCAGGAGATGTGGAGGAGGCTGTAGGAGGGCAACAAACCAGCACCAGGACCGATACCTCTGCCTTTGTGCAAGGAGGAACAGGAGGAGCACTGTCAGAKCCCTGCAAAATGACCTCCAGCAGGCCACAAATGTGCATGTGTCTGCTCAAATGGTCAGAAACAGACTCCATGAGAGTGGTATGAGGGCCCGATATCCACAGGTGGGGGTTATGCATACAGCCCAACACCGTGCATGACGTTTGGCATTTGCCAGAGAACACCAAGATTGGCAAATTCGCCTCTGCCATCCTGTTCTCTTCACAGATGAAAGCAGGTTTACACTGAGCACACGTGACAGATGTGACAGAGTCTGGAGACGGGCTGGAGAACATTCTGCTGCCTGCAACATCCTCCAGCATGACTGGTTTGGCAGTGAGTCAGTCCTCCACACAGCCCTCCATGTGCTCGTCAGAGGTAGCCTGACTGCCATTAGGTACCGAGATGAGATCCTCAGACCCCTTGTGAGACCATATGCCGGTGCGGTTGGCCTTGGGTTCCTCCTAATGTAAGACAATGCTAGACCTCCTGTAACGAAGGCATTGATGCTATTGACTGGCCCGCCCTTTCCTCAGACCTAAATCCAATTGAGCACATCTGGGACATCATGTTTCGCTCCATCCATAAATACCAGGTTGCACCACAGGCTGTCCAGGATCCCTCAGGAGACCATCCGCTCCCCCATCAGGGAGGTCATAGGGAGGTCATAAAGGCACATGGAGACAACACACACTACTGAGCCTCATTTTTTGTTTTAAGGACATTACATGAAAGTTGAAAAAGTTTTGAGTGTGCCTCCAAATCCAGATCTCCATGTGTTAATAAATTTGATTTCCATTGATATTTTTTTGTGATTTTGTTGTCAGCACATTCAACTATGAAAACAACAAAATATTTAATAAGAATATTTAATTAATTCAGATCTAGGATATGTTATTTTAGTGTTCCCTTTTTTTGAGCAGTGTATTTAGGCAAGTAGATGTAGAGTATACAGTATATTAATAGACTGCAGTAATCAACAGCTTTGGTATGATAACCGATATACATTTTGCTGGAAACTTTCCTGATTTAAGACTGAAACAGTTGCTACATATGCATGGGCATTTACTCCAGTCTATTTGACAGTTTATTCACAATATATCTTTGGTCATTTTTCTCATTTCAGTGTACTGTACCTACTGACATAATTTATTCACTGAGAATATGAATGACTTAACACTAAATGACTTGTTTACTCACTTGTTTTCCAACTCATTTAACACTTTTACATGCTGAATCATTGTACTCCTACTGTCTCACTGACCTACTGTATTTACTCACTAATTCATTAACATTAGATTTACCTGCACCAAACAATCTGATTCAAATACTGTATATGTAGTACTTTAGACTGGAATTACTAATTTAATGGCTTATCAACTCATTTTCCACTGTCACACATACTGTACTCAAGTATGTATTTACTCACTCCCTATTACCTCTTTTTTACTGTAATATGAGACACCCATTTTTGTTTACCAGGCCTGTAAGTGTAACTCTATATTTTCCATGTCTAGGGCTCATTCACAGAATACACAATTATTTTCTCCTCCTCTAATGACATAGTCCATCTAAATAAACAGTTCAAGTAAAGAGACAAGTACAGAGGGAACAGATCCTGCGTTATCTGTCACTAAACACCTCCCTTGCAATAAACAAGGAATTGTGGGTATTCATGGTTGCACTCACCTAACGAATCACAGGCTCGTTTACTTCACAGCTGCATTTCAGAAGCTACAATTACATGCCAGCTGTTCTCGACATCCGCCCTCCACTCCCAACACCCCAGATGGCTGGGCATGAAGCAGTTTTTTCAGGTTTTCTGTCTCAGAGCAGCTGCTGATCACGAAAAAAGTGTTGGTTATATGATTTAAAGAAAGGTACACACTTCCTGTTCCAGCTGTTGACCCTTCTGGTCGCAGGTAGSATCTTTACAGGGGACAACTAAAGAACAAATTGGAAATGATTATATAAGCAAGAAAAATAGCAATCAGGAAAAATGGTCTCACAGTTTGAGTGACATTTTATAAACATAGTTTAAAAACCTGTTACTAGTAACTAATAACATGACAAGCTATGCAGGGTTGTAGTTAAGGACAAATGCACATAAAAAGCATTTACACACCTCCTACAGTTTTAAAAATATTATTTATCCACTTCATGCTGGCGTTTAATCACCAATGACCAAAATTAGTCACCTCTAACTAGGATGTACCTGTCATGTCTTTTCTTACG
Source organism: Clarias batrachus (assembly GCA_003987875.1). NCBI lineage: Eukaryota > Metazoa > Chordata > Actinopteri > Siluriformes > Clariidae > Clarias > Clarias batrachus. The sequence goes on from QMIH01001909.1 coordinate 98,930, forward strand.
GTGATGTAGGCGAGGAATAGATTCAAGTCAAGTCAATTTATTTATATAGTGCTTTTATCAATTGACATTGTAGCAAAGCAGCTTTACGCAATCAAAAGAAGTAAGTTTGTATGCAATGTGTATGAATCAAAATGATAAGATTGTCCCTGATGAGCAAGCCGAGGGCGACGGTGGCAAGGAAAAACTCCCTGAGATAGGAATAAACCTTGAGAGGAACCAGACTCAACAGGGAACCCATCCTCATCTGGGTGATAACGGATAGCAGGGATTGATCAGCATAATAATGTGTAAGACTG
>QMIH01001910.1:44146-55555 GCA_003987875.1 Clarias batrachus
CAAACTTTGTGAAAACTAATATTTGTGTCATTCTCAAAACTTTTGGCCACGACTGTACACTACTATTTGCACTTCTGGGAGATGCACTGTACCTGTACTATGCTTTCAGTACTATTACTTTCGAGTCTGCAAAAATGGTCGCACTTTGTTAAAAATCAAACAAATACTTATGGCCATATGCAAGAACTGTACTGTACTGTACTGAAAAAGTGCATGTTTGATCAACACTTGTTGTTAAGTGTAAAGATTTTMCACTTTGGGGTCGACGACGGTGCAAGAAATGCGATCCTTTCCCTTGCAAAGATCTGTATGTTGCTTACCTCATCCTTAAAGCCTTCCATACACACAGGTCATGCAATAAAAGAATTTCAGCTCCCTGCCTCAGGTGGCCTGATTCAGGATTCGTGTTATACTGAAGCAGGAACATTCACTGCTGCCCTTCACTGCACTTTGCTCTCCATTTTGGCTTTGAACTGAAATGGAAGTCATTTTCCAGAGAAATCAAATATGGAGGTGTTCGCCAAATGGAGACATGTACCTGTATCTATATCAATTTTTGATGTCTGCTGGTATATCGACGTTAGATTTTTCACATTTCTACAGTTCAAGGCTCTTCCTGTTTCATCCCAGTGCACCAGATCTGCATAGAGCATTTGTGACTCGTGTTGTACTACCATGTGTGGTCCGTCATTGCATCATGGACATGGATACCCTCAATATTTGCACAGTCTGGTATCTTGTTTCAAWTGGTGATTTGGTTGCACTGAGTAGAATGTGCTGTTCCTGTGCATTCACTACATTCCTGTCTTTTTTTAGAGCAGCCTTGCTTTTAGGTCAGTTCTCAAAATGGAATACAGCTCATGACTTTAAAAAAAAGTCTGGTTAAAAGTGCAGGTTTAGGGTAGGGCTATGTAGGAAAAAGAGAACCGAGACAAATTAGACAAGTTTTTGTTTTCCATATGTTTTTGATGCTTTATTAAAATGTGTAGTGTAAACTCTCTCTCTGTGTCTCTCAGTACTGTGCAAAAGTATTGAGCCCCCTCATTTCTTCATATATTCGCSTCCGAAGAGCCAGACTTTCTTAATGTAGTCTTGRGCAATAGTTCTCCAGGCTTCCCGAAGGACTTTTTGGCACGTTTTTGTCTCTCATTCCCTGTTTCAGAGGAATGTTTTTTTGTTTAAGCCACACAGTGACCTGTGAGTCTTTCAAGCATAAAAAATACATCTAACTTAAGGCATGACCCAGTGAGAAACAGATCAGGACGGTGATTAGTATACCGGTGATGCTGAATGCTGAKTGGTCGGAACAGACGAGAGGGGAAATGAGGCTGCTGTTTCATATACAACCCATTTTTAAATTGTATGTTGAGGCCCTTTGCAGTCTGTCACAGAAAAAAACATTTGTTCCTATTTCTTTAATATAATTTAATTTCTTTAGTTCAGTTTAACTCAAATACTTTTATTAGAAATGATAGGTGAAAACAATTTGGATCGATAGTGGAATTTATTATTATTATTATTATTTTTGACATTTTCTCTGTATTTTGTACATCCCCATTACACTACATGTTGACATGCTGCTCATTCAACATGTTCTCAGTCACGTGACYAAGTACGACTTGTTGGAAATGTTCGAAGATTATGCATATTCAAAAAAAAAATCTTCCAGGTAAGGGAACATGTTGGCATAATAGTTATGGCACTGTGGCCTCCAGGACTGACGCCTCTGGTCTGTGTGCATGGAGTTTGCATGTTCTCCCCGTGCTTGGTGGGTTTCTTCCAGGTACTCCGGTTTTCTCCTGCAATCTAAAGACATGCAGATTAAGGCTAATTGGTGTTCCCAAATTGCCTGTAGTGTGTGAATGTGTGCCCTGTGATGGATTGGCACCCTGTCTTAAAGGATAAGTGGTATACAAGATGAATGAATGAATCTTCCAGGTGTATTTTTATTGTAGTTTATTTATTCATTTATACTGGTGATGCTATGGCGGCACGGTGGTTTAGTGGTCGGCACTGTCGCCTTGCACTTCCAGGTTCCGGGTTCGATTCCTGTCTCTGTTTTCATGGAGCATGGATGTTCTCTCTGTGCTTGGTGGGTTTCTTCCTGGTACTCCGGTTTCCTCCCACAGTCCAAAGACATGCACATTAGGCTAACTGGTGTTCCCAAATTACCCAGCCCTGTGCCCTAAGTCTCCTAGGATAGGCTCCAGGCCCCCCGCGACCCTGAATACAGGATAAAGCGGTATAGAAGTTGARTGAGTGGTGATGCTGAGTGGTTGGAACATAGGAGAGGGGAAATAAGGTTGTTTCATAAACAATTGTATATATATATATTGCATCTTTCGACTCATGGAAGATGACTGAATCTTTCAGACTGATTTTTTTAGTTCTTTATTTATATTTTTGGAAGGGGAAAGAAATGTTGTAATCATAATAATAATAATATATATATTATACAGTATATATTAAATTGTGTAAATTTATCCATTGTGACTCTTAGTTGACTCTTAGTTACTCCTCTTATTCATCCAGCATGATTTCCTCTTTTTTTGTGATCAGCATTTATGCTGTAGGGGATTTAAAACTTTTATAGGCCATGTTTAATCATCTCAGGTCACACTGCCATGCCCTATATGCATGCTCTAATTTGCTTATATCACAGAGAATGAGCGAAATGTGTGTGTGTGTGTGTGTGAGAGAGAGAGAGAGAGAGAGAGAGAGACTGAGAGAGAGCAAATGAATAAGAGAAAGAGAGAGATTGAGAGACACACAGATTGTGTCTGTGAGAGAGAGATAAAGAGAGAGAGATTGTGAGAGAGAAATCGAGATTGTGTGAGAGAGAGATGTGGAGCTGGTTGAGAATGAGAATGCTGCGTTCATTAGCTCAGTGTGAAAGTGTGTCAGTGGGTTACATCGACACCGATGCAGCAGCGCGCTGAAGGCGGAGCCGGTGATCTGGGTCACATGGGCCGCAATGAGGAGCACTTTTACTCGAAACACAACAGTCAGCACAGCGCTACAGATCAGTCGAGCTGTTTGTTACTCTCGCCATTCTTTTCCGTCTGGACGTTCAGATTTACTCTTGAACTACTCTCTCTCTCTCTCTCTCTCTCTCTATATATATATATCTTTTTTTAACGGGCGTGCAGCGTTCACTAACACTCTGATTTTGGAATGACTTTTGTTTTCCTTATCATTTGAAACACATGGAACAAATCTGAGCGGTGCTCGAAATTTAATCCAGGGCTATATCTGATAGACTGATTTGATCTTGGGATTTTTTTTTTTTTTAAATAAAAAAAATATTTCAGAGACAGATTATCTTTTCATACACGGAAAGTTTTGCACACCAAAGAAGACCTCCTGAGCTGTGTTGTCCAAAGACATGGAATCAACAAAGGCTGGTAAGAATTATTATTATTATTATTATTATTTAAAAAAACACACACACACACAATAATAATAATAATGATATTTTGCATGGCATGTAATTATTACACTATAATTCCACTTCCGGTTGTCCAGCTACTGTTTTCATTGATCATTAATGCTTATCAGAAGCACAGAAAGATAACAGTGTGACTTATCTATCTACGTTTCGCTTGTTTGTGCGTCTTGTGTGTAGTATAGTACAGTATAATATAGTATATTATAGCGCAAGAAGAAATAAAAGTAGAAGACGTCCGCCTTTGGACGGCACTGCAGTCGCTCGATTCACATGGACGCTTCGCCCTAGCCATGTGCAGGTGTGTTTACGCTGCGCGTGCGTGCTCGCTGATTGGCCGAAACGCGCAGTGACGTAGGTATTACATAATCGCATGGCGTGGCTCTGAGCTGCGGATCCACGTGAGGCGTGTACAGTGTGTCTGAGAGCTGACCTACTTCTGAATCGTGTTTCAACACCATCACCACCACTCTCTCACTCTGTGTGTGTGTGTGTGTGTGTGTGTGTGTCTCTGTTAGTGAGTGAGAGCTCTGTCTCTTCTCTCAACCACTTAATATATGCAATTGGGTCATTTATAACTTCTCTATGGCAAACCAGAGTGTTCTGAATCCAGAACAAACCTTTTTGATCTGTTGCAGCATTTTATTTTTCAAGCATCACTTATATACATTATATTATAAAAAATTTTAGAAACTGAATCCCAATCTATTCATCCATCTAGGAAGCTCTGTAGTCCAACCAGGTGATTATCATTGTATTTATTTCCTATCGGTCAACATTCACACACTACGGAAAACGCCAATTACACGACTAATCTAAGTATTGGGCTGTTTGAGGAAATGGCAGCAGTACCCGGAGTAAACCCACCAAGCATGAGGAGAACTTGCACACAGACCCTGAGGCGGGGATCGAACCCGGACCCTGGAGGTGCAAGGCGAACGCTAAGCCCCTCCATGTTGCCAATGAATTCCAATATTGTCATCAATCCATCCATCGAGGGAACATTGAGTCCAATGGTCATTACCCTTGTATTTATTCCCATTTTATGACCGTGGCAGGACCCATTATCAACATACACACACCCACTACGGGCAATTTGGGAATGCCAATTAGCCTAATGTGCATGTTTTTGGATTGTGGGAGGAGACCGTAGTACAAGGACAAAATGCAAACTCTATACACACAGACCCTGAGATGGGAATCGAACCCGGACCTTGGAGGGGCTAGGCAACAATGCTAAACATGAAGCCACCGTGCCGCCAACACTGTCGTATTAACCACAAAATATTTGATATATATATGGACTGATGTCAATAATGTACATTTGAGTTGTGATAATTCTCGTCTGTTTAGCTGCACTTCTCTGAAAGGGCAATTATGTAATGGAGTTACCTAAGCACAAAGCATGGAGGCAGAATTCACGTTGGACAAAGTGGGAAGTAATAAAAACCATGCACGCACATATGAATCCAAGTAATAAAACCATTCTAAGAATAGCTAAGAATTTTATTTAGTCTATGAATTTCTGTACTGTATGTATGGGACGTAAGGGTTCTTGGTGGCTCAGGACTGTCGTCTCAGACCTGGGTTGGGGGTTTGAATCTCTTGCTTCTGGTTTGTGTGTGGGGAGTTTACATGTTCTCCCTATTTTTTGAGGGTTTCCTTCAGGTACTATGGTATCCCCTAAAGTACAAAAACATGCATTGTAGGCTGTGAGCCTGGGGTGCGGTATGGAAAACCTATTGATGAATACATGAATATATAAACACAACACCTGTTCAACAACTGTGCATGCAACTAGGAATAACTGCTAGAAGAGCAGCGTAACAAGAAGCGTAGAACAGASAGTGCTTGATATACTGCTAATATGTGTCACTGTGTGCTTTTTAAAAATAGCAAGAGGTGGGACGACGTGGTGGCTAAAAATCTCTGCATGATTGATTTTGAAAGTGCTGCAAGGTTTTTCTAATTATTTTTTTTGTAACTTTTTAAAAAACTCAATAAGGTTCGCATCGTAACCAAAGAATAACCTGACATAATATAGCGTACTCGTTATTTCCAGGCCGACCCTGTTAACACTGAGATGTACTACACTGTGACTATTTAGATTGAGATTCCAGAGTATTTTTATGTCAGATTTTTTTTTTTTTAAACAAGAAAAGCTAGAAACATATTCATTAGACCATATTCAATTTTTTAAAACTCTGATWTTTTACTATTTCTTGAGCACAGGTCTTAGAGCTCAGAGTGTCTGTTTATGCCCCTCAAAAAGGCATCTTTTTCATACGGTTTCGCTCCTCCTCCGAACATAGTGTTTCAGTGTCTATGTAAATGAGCTACTGCTGAGCCAYGCCCCTCCAACATAGAACTATAGAGCTGAGCAAAAAACTGGAGGAGTTGTTCCAGGAGGAGTTATATGAGGTCACATTAGTGGAGAAAAACGAATCAGGTTGTTTAAGCACCGATCAATATACAAATAGATATTATTATTAACTAAATAAATAGTTTTTTGTTCGAACACGCACATCTGTATGTCCCACATCAATATGTGCCCTTTAAAATAAAGTTGTGAAAAACATTTAAATATAAAAAATTAAAAACTGACGCAACACAACCAGCCCCAGCCGTTTAGATTTGAATTTCACACTTTAGTTCAGAGTTTCCAAGCTCGCTCTTCACCTCTCACCGATGTTGATTCTCCACCAGGGGGCGTTATAGCCTACATCAGCTCGTCGAGTTCAGCCTCCAGCCCCGAGTCGTGCCACAGCGACAGCTCCAACAGCAGCTACCAGTTTTCATCATCTTCACCTAGTGTGTCCTTTTCCACCCGCCATGACGGACAGCAGGTCGACCCGGCCAACTTCTCCCAGCCTCAGAGTCACAGCACGGCCAAGACGCGCTCGCCGTCTACCACCAAATCTGGTCTCACCAGTGAGTACGCCTACTAAATACCAGTTTCAGAAAGCTACCATCTTCATTCATTTATGAGAAGTGAACCAGTTCTTCTCATTTCTTCTGATTGGCAGAATAACATGATAAAGTTAAAGTATGAATTGTGCTTATTCATTTGTACCCATATTGGGGTCCACTGTCAGAAAGTGTATATGTATGCAGTCATTTTGAAAAGCAGTGCTTCATGCAGCTTGGTGACTCATAACCCAATACTCTTGCAGAGATCAGTGGTCTGGTGTTGCTGTGTAAAGTGTGTGGAGACGTGGCTTCGGGATTTCATTATGGTGTTCACGCCTGTGAAGGCTGCAAGGTGAGAAAACACACCTAAGGAAGTCTGAATGTGTGATGAGAGATTTTTGACCATACGGCCTAGTACAATTTTTTTTTTACGACATTATATGTTACGTATAAAGACCCTAAATACACTTATGTCAATCTTAATTATTGTGAGAATGAATGATTTAACATCAAATAAGTTTAAGCGTTCAGAACTACAGCCAAAACAAAATGATCGCTGAGTCAAAATGATCTAGTCAATTATGATCAAAAATGAGTCACAGTTTCCAAATGGTCAAATGTATTGGCCTGCAAGAAGCAATGAGAACAACTAGGGAGATTTGAAATGACTGTCCAACACATTATTCATACCTGTAATGATGATGCTAAACTGTCAACTTTGCTAAAGAAATGAGCTCAGGAAAAAAAAAAAAATCGTGAATACAGATCACTTAAATGCTTGGTAAAATTGCATGGTAAAATATGGCGTGTGGTTAAGGGTCTTGGAATTCGGACATGCCGGGAATTCCAACCTTGCTAAGTATTCGTGTAACCGATTCCACCCTGGTGTTTTTTTTGTGAAGTTCGGACCTCGGGTCAGGCAGAAAGCAACAGCTGTTAACAATGGAACCGTGGTATTGGTCTTGCTGCTATGTGTAAATGATTTAGAGTAGTTTTATTACAACATCCTGGTAATCTACTGTATAGATAAGGATTGTTGCCTGTACTGTCAAGGAGGAGTAATTGTAATAAAATATATTGTAGGATTCTGCGAATTGCGAAACGCTCGTTGTGACCCAATAAAATGAAATTAAAAGCACTGCACAATGACAATAAAATCTAATCTAATCTAAAAGGACACTATGATTCAAGACCAACAAGATTTGGTAGCATGTTTTTTTTAACTATACACCCCAAAAAGATCGCCACAGTGGACCATCCGAGCCACACACAACTTGGCACAGGTTTTATGCCAGATGCCCTTCCAGATGCAACCCTCCCATCTTATCCATGCTTGGGGCCGGCACTGCATTCATCGGCTGTTTTTTTGGGGGGGCATTTGGTGGGAATCAGGTGGGAATCGAATCCTAGTCTTCCGGATGGCAGGCGAGAAACCTACCACTAATGCCCAAAAATTGTTGTTAGTCTTCAGGCTGTTCCCATCGAGCGGCGTCCACAGCGGTTAGGGTTTAGCGGTTAGCGGCTAGTGTTTGGGCATTGGGTGGGAATTGAACCCGGTGCTTGTGCATGGCAGGTGAGCGACCTAMCAATGAGCCATCMATGTACATCCTCTCACTAAGTCATGTAAAAGCTGTTAATGATAAATGTTCCTGTTTTATTGGGAACATTTGCCACTTTGCATGGCAAGTACTTTGAATATTTACATATAACATGGACGTTGTGTGTTTGAGGTTAAAATTTGAGTTTACTTTAATACATGACCCTATTCTCCTGGCTTGTTGTTAAACTGAAGCCGGTCCATGACCGAAAAGGTCAACCTGCTTCTCACTCGACATGCTATTAAACCCAAAGGTCTGCATCTGTTCCTCTATATGTCCCGCTGGCTATGGTTGATTTGCTCATTTCCTCTCTTGCATTCCTTGCTTTCACCCAGGGATTCTTCCGGAGGAGCATCCAACAGAACATCCAGTATAAGAAGTGCCTTAAGAATGAGAACTGCCCCATCATGCGCATCAACAGGAACCGGTGCCAGCAGTGCCGCTTTAAGAAGTGTCTGCTAGTCGGCATGTCTAGAGATGGTGAGTTGGCGCACTCGTTTTGTATCTTAAACATTTAAGATAATGGGACATTTTTGGGACAGTAGGCTTTAGCTTTTGGCAAGTCCATTGGAATGTTGCTGAAGGATCAGGATTCCAAGGGGTGGAATCAAACCTGATCTAGGTCCACTCCTGATCTAGGGTGGAGTCAAACCAGAATTCAAGGGTTTGGAGAAAGTGTGTTTGTYGTTCCAGTTTGTTGGGAGCAGTTGGACTAGATCCAGRTCCAACCCTGGACTTTTTAAGCTTCGTTTCCATTATAGGCCTTACAGATGGAGATGCGTTTCATATGGTTTCTCCAGTGTGCAAACAAAAACATGGGATTTTTAAAATTTTTTATTATTATTCCTTTTTCATTTTTGTTTTGGCTAGGGTTTAAACTTTTTTAAACAAAGCAAACTAGATTTTCCCAGATTGTGACCTCATAAGAGAACAGCCCCTCTCCTGGCTTGTTGCTCAACTCTGCTGTCCTCTGGAGGGGTGTCCCTCAGCAGTAGCTCATTTACATAGACACTGAAACAGTGTGTTCAGAAGAGGAGTGAAACGGAGGCAGTTTTAGGTATGAAACCAGCATCAATTATCTGAGTTTTTTTTTTTTCAGTTTCAACATTAAAAGATGCACATTGTCAGACCTCTGAAACGTGTGTTAATCTGTTMATTAATCTTTAATGCTGCTTCATGTTTAATTTTACAYTTCATGTAAAAGGATCACTTTTTGATTTAATTGCTGTTTAGTCATATGATAATTAGAGTCATTTACCCGACATCATTAAGCTAAAATTAGTCTTTTGTACTCTAGTCCGATTTTTCCTGTAAGGTAATTATCACAGCTAAATGATTATCATTATTAACATCTTTATCAGGCAACGTTCATCTAATTAGCTGAATGTGATTGGCCAATGAAAATGAAACAATTTATTTAAGAATGCTGAACGTTGAAATGAAAGTTAACACTGAATCAGGAAGCTGTAATAATACCCATGTTTTTTGCATAATAAGTAGTAAACAAGAACTTGTTGATCATGTTTTAAAAGCATTCGGGTTTAACCGTGCTTGTGGTTTTTAAAATTTTTTTTTTTTTAATCCTTGATCAGAACTGTTCTGCCCTTTCGAATACAAATAGCCATTGTTTACCTTTATCAGTCATGTTGTAATGTTGGAGTAGAAGGAACTACTACCCCTTCTACTCCTACATTACAACACTTCTATCCTAGTAATGTTGTAATCAGATCAATGTTTACCAAAGATAGGCAGATAACATCATACAAAGGATATCAGGGTCAAGGTCAGGAATTTGAAATCAATCAGGGCTCGGATTTAACACGACTGAGTGCCATCACACGATTCTGACACAAGTAGACAAGGACAAGGGTCCGGTGATGTAATGCCTCTGGCTTGCTGCTGGGATGTGTGTGGCGACTGAGGATGGTTCCATGTGAGGACCATGTACATGTTGTTTGAGGCGGCTTTTCCGTGATGATTTCCGGACAGAAATTCTGTCTCAGACAACAAAAGTAGACTTTCTTTTGACTTTCAGCCTCATTGCTCACAGATATTCCAGGGCTCACCCAAATGAGAATGGGTTCCCTGTTGCGTCTGGTTCCTCTCAAGGTTTCTTCCTGTTGTCATCCCAGAGATCTTTTCCCTCGCTCTATATTTTATATTTTTTCTATCTATCTATCCATCCATCCGTCCATAATTCTGTGAAGCTCCTTGACTATTTTAACAGTGACGATTGTTAAAAGTGCTATATAATTCAAATTGAATCGAAAGTCCTGATGTGGCAGAACAGGTGCAGAGACGAGTCTAAATTGACGCAACACCCATGTTCAGACACAAGCACAGGGCATAAATAAAACCGCATGATTTGTAGCACTCTGCACCACACCACCTGCTGAGATAAGGAATTCATGAGTGGATCTCCCATGGTGAAGGCCGAGGGTTAAGGAGAAACAGTGGTCTGAACTGAGACTGGTGTATGATTTGGGAATGTATTCTCCGCCTTGTCTAGCTAAACTCGGCTCTGTGGAAATGCTAAATATACTGTATGTGAAATTAGAACTCGTACACACCGATATGTTACATGAATTAAATGAATTGTTTAATCGCCAGTGATCCCTACCCCTTGAGGAAAACCCCTTCCTGTTCCACTTATTTAACTTTTTTTTTTTTAATGATGTGGTGCACCAAATTAAATGTATTTACTACAACGATAAAAAACCRTCAGTCCCAGCTTGACTTGAACGCCCCTTATCTGTGTATGTATGATAAAGTCAAACTCGAGACTAAGTGTTCTCTTCATTTTTTTCTTCTTAGCATTATATTTTGAATACACCTCGTTATACACCTAGGTGTATTATTATATAAAATCACATTTAAGTGATATGTTATAATGTATGTCAGCTTTAGAACTCGCAGCACTATGCAAAAGTCTTGAGCCCCCTCGTTGTTGCTCCGACAGAGTCAGACGTTTTAACGTAATCCATGAGGAATTGTTCTCCAGGCTTCCTGAAGCAGTTTCATGGCTCTTATTTTCAGTCCAGWCCCTGTACCTGACTAGTTTCAGAGGAATGTTTTTTGTTTGTTGCGCCACGCAGTGACTTATGAATCATTTAAGCCTTAAAAAAACATCTAATTTAAGGCATGAACCAGTGAGAAATGATGGATGATCAGGCTGGTGATYAGTACACTGGTGATGCTGAATGCTGAGTGGTTGGAACAGACGAGAGGGGAAATGAGGTCGCTGCTGAGGTTGTTACATACTGTACCAATTTTTCGTCACTCTGCAGCCTGTCACAGTACAATATTTGTTCCCACAAATATTGTTTCTTTTAAATGAATCTATAATAATTTAATTTCTTTTAGTATAAAGAATTGATGCAAAGGTTTTTGCACAGTACTGCATATACTCATGCACATGGATACAGTTTAGTTCTAGCATGACAATACTCTCAGGAT